>CM042870.1:9703008-9958008 GCA_023658055.1 Thaleichthys pacificus | reverse complement strand
TCCTCCCACTGAATCTTCTTTCTGGCGGAGGCCATGACCCCTGGCCTTTTGAGAAGTCTCCTCATCAACATCAGCCTGGTGATTAGCAATCACACGGAACACATAACAGAAGAATACTGTAGATCTCCAGACTGCTTGTAGTGCATAATAACTGTCGTCGGACCGAAACGACGCGCGGCAGAGCATGGAGGATGAAAGAGGGACTTTTCACAGCATACGCTCACGTCCCTAGCTGGGAGTAAGCACCTTCCAGCTGTGGGTTCGCTGACCTTTGACCTAACTAAGGAAGGTGAGCTAATAAGCTAGCAACAACACTTACTAGCCAAACTAGTTACTCTATCACCTGAAATGTGGTTAACTTTAAGAGAGTAGCAGGTACATGGATTTCAGATGTACCATCCAGCATAACTAATGTTGGCTGAGATTAAATATAATTTCCCTGCCACCAAATAGTATTTGCTGACTTGTAGGAAGAGGGTTACTTTGATCAGAGAACCCTAGATGAAAGGGCTGTAAGAATCACCACCGGTGCTTTCCCTTTCTCCAGAATCAACTGTCATTTATTTTCACTAAATACAATCCAAAGTAGAATTAGTCTCTCATACCTCACTTCCGCATTACTAATGATTAACTTTGAACAGGCCAAATGTCTAAATCCAAAACCGTCTATTGCTGTTATTGTTGTTCTGTTCTGTTTCAGTCATTGTCATGTCAGAGTAAACTGTTCTTAATTATCCAAACTGCAGTTCGCCTTTCCTGGAGCCCGGAGTTATCAAATCAGGACCACAACCAAACTAAATCAATGTGTTTCAAAACTCCACCATGATGTGATGACGTCAAGAGCAAGATAAAGAGCAAACAATCAATTCGGCAAGAAATACATGAACAGCATCGGTTTCTGGTCCTTTTGTTAGTAAATGTCAGGGAAGACAGCCATGGGACTGCCGAGTCATGAGCTGCTGTGATTATGGATGAGGCTCACCGCCCTGCTGGTGAATATGGATGAGGCTCACCGCCCTGCTGGTGAATATGGATGAGGCTCACCGCCCTGCTGGTGAATATGGATGAGGTTCACCGCCCCTGCTGGTGAATATGGATGAGGTTCACAGCCCTGCTAGTGATTATGGATGAGGTTCACAACCCTGCTGGTCAATATGGATGAGGTTCACAGCCCTGCTAGTGATTATGGATGAGGCTCACAGCCCTGCTGGTTATTATGGATGAGGTTCACAGCCCTGCTGGTGATTATGGATGAGGCTCACAGCCCTGCTAGTGATTATGGATGAGGTTCACACACAGCCCTGCTGGTGAGATCACTCTCTCAACCAGGTGTAGTCTGCTGTGTGGTCGCACGCAAACGCACACACGCACACACGCACAACACAAAGCACAGCAGGTCTTATCATTTGGGAAAAGGTTATCATTATAAATGCTTTAACTAGAACAGTTATGCTAATAGCCCAGGGTTTCTGTGCGATACACATTCATAAGATGAATACCGTATGAGACACTATCCCTGCTTTTGAAGAGACTGCTTAAGTCTGATCTCTCATCTACACTACCCTCCACCCATCACACCCCTGCACACACAAACACCATGCACACACACACACACACACACGCACTCGTTAAATACAAACTCATACATCCACACGATCCTGTCCTGACATTCATAGGGTTGGTCTGTCGTTCCATCAGGGTTGGAGAACAGCACCGAGCATCCAGGAGAAATGACAGGGAGCCACTGTGACGGAACCTTCTCCAGGAGAACAGCGCGCCTTCACGCACTGCCGGAGGAGGGAGGAGTACAGCAGGCTGGGCCAGGAGGGATGAACACATCCTGGGGTCTGGCGTTGCCATGACAAAGAAGCCAGCCGCTGAGGACTACAGCCATGGAGACACTCTAAAACGTATCTTTGCTTTGATCTCAAATTGAATCCCACTACAATGTGTTCCATCAAAGGCTGGGCACATCAGTCGAAAGAGAGGGAGGGAGGAGAGAGAGAGAGAGAGAGGAGAGAGAGAGAGAGAGAGAGAGAGAGAGGAGAGAGAGAGAGAGAGAGAGAGAAAGAGAGAAAGAGAGAAAGAGAGAAAGAGAGAAAGAGAGAGACTGACAAAAATGTTTGTCATGAACACACAGACACACACAAACACACACTCACAAGCCCATAGTCACACACACACACACACAACAGACTCACACACACATAAACACAGACTCACACACACTCACATGCACACAAACAGATTCCCACTCAAACACAGACACACACAAGCACACACTCGGAATGTGTCCACCAACCATGGCAGTATCACATCCTCATCTTATTGCTTCCGATCTGCCCTGAACCAATTAGGATCAGGAGAAGCCAGAAGGCCCTCCCCCCCCAACCACACACAGGCAGGTGTGAAAGTGAACATTGTCCTCCCACAGCATTTGGAAATCCTTACGGCCAACAGTATACAACTGGTCTTTTGTCCATCACCCGCGGTAGAAAAACAGTCAAATTAAAAGTGTGAGTTTGTAAATAATTCAATTGGATGAACAGAAGTGGTGGACTGAGCAGTAGAGAAGCACTGACAGAGGAGCCCCTAGAGATGGCCCTTCACAGCCTGGGAGAGAGGGATGGGGATGGAAAGACAGAGAGGGAGAGAGAGAGAGAGAGAGAGAGAGAGAGAGAGAGAGAGAGAGAGAGAGAGAGAGAGAGAGAGAGAGAGAGAGGGAGAGGGAGACAGACATATATATATAGAGGAAGAGAGAAGGAGGGAGAGAGATGAAAAGCAAGAGGGAGACAGAAATACTGTAGACAGAGAGGGAGAGAGAGACAGAGAGGGAGAGACAGAAAGGGAGAGAGAGAGAGAGAGAGACAGAGAGGCACTTCAAGATCTCTTACAACCAGGAAACAATAACAACCTTGGAGCAGCAGTGTTTATAGTATAGAGACGGAGCTCTCAGTCAAACTGCTGTCTGTGTGTGTGTGTGTGTGTGCACGCATATGCGATTGTGTGTGTGTGTGTGTGTAGCACGGCCCCCTCCAGCCCCCCCTGTGTATGTATGAACCCACAGAGTAAATCATGGACAGATTACAGTCAGGCTGTCCTGTGGAGCTCATTTACATAGAGCCTATGACAGACCACAGGTCTGAAAACAGACATAATGCTGTTATGATGTATGAGGGGACCTTCATGAATTAAAGAAGCACTGTATATGTGTGTGTTTGTGTGTGTGTGTTTGTGCTTATGGGTCACTATGGGAGCGCAATGTGATATTATTGTATGAATTGTGTGCTTGAGGTTTATGAAAATCTGCTGGGTTTGGTCATATTGCACACATAAAACCACACACACACACACACACACACACACACACACACACACACACACACACACACACACACACACACACACACACACACACACACACAACAACACACACACCCTAGAGAACAAGCCATGGACAATGTTGTACAGAATGTTTCCAGAAAATAGGGGACATCTACCAAGTAGGCCTTTTTCAGCGCTTCACTCGCTCTCTCACGAGAAACCAGAACTTCTATTACATTCAGTTAGTGTATCTGTGCTCTATTTTCCACACTCCAACACACACATGCATGCACACACACACCATTTCAAAGCATCTGCCCGCTTATTGCAAACAAAGTTTCACATTTTCATTACAAGAACAGAAACAATGTCAGCAGGTGACAGCCCTTCTGGAGCCTGAGGGGCCTCTTACTGCGAGGGAGCTTTACTTAGCAGCCTGGAGGCTGCAGGGTGTGTGTGTGTGTGTGTGGGGGGGGGGGGGTTATTAGGATGTGTGTGAGGTGTGTGTATGTGTGTGTGTGTGAGTGAGGAGGGCTGTCAGATGCAGGCTGAAAAAACCTCCCTTCCTCCTTCTACTGACAGAGAGCTACGTGGGAGGCAATAAAGACTCTCTCTCTCTCTCTCTCTCTCTCTCTCTCTCTGTCTCACCTGCTTGTCTGTCTGCCTATCTGTCTGCCTGTCTGTCTGTATGAGAGTGCTCCTTTTTGTTTGTCTGTTTGCCTGCCTGTCTGTCTGTCAGCCTGTCTGTCTGCTTCTCGTTCTGTGGATCTGTGAAGACATCTAAGGGGGCCCGCTGCAAATTCCTCTGAAGATTTGAGTTTTCAGATGAAAGTGAAGGACACTTCTCCCACCCCCTTCATCCCTCCATCTCTCCTGCCTCCCTCTCCTCCCCTCCATGCCTCCCGTGAAAAATCTTCTGACAACGAAGGCTTCGGAAATAAGACAGATTGAAAATGAAAAAGGAAAACAGAAAGACGGGCGCCTGCAATTTGTCAGATGGGGAGGAGAGAACGGGCAACAGGACGACAGTCTTCCGAGAGGAAGGGGGGGAGGAAAGGGAAGGTTCAGATATGCTCTGACAGAGAACAGAGTAAAACAGAGAAGCCATCGTAATTATGGGGCTATTTTGGGGCTTTGAAATTTGGGAGTCAGATGGCTGAGCGTTTAGGGAGTCGGGCTGTTAATCAGAAGGTTGCCGGTTCGATTCCTGCCGTGCACAATTATTTTGTGTCCTTGGGCAAGGCACTTCACCCTACTTGCCTCGGGGAGGATGTCCCTTTACTTACTGTAAGTCGCTCCGGATAAGAGCGTCTGCTAAATGACTAAATGTAAATCAATGGAGAGAGTGTGTTTATTCGAATGGACACTTGCGTACGCAGACAAATGTAGACCCCCCCCCCCCCCCCATCCCTGTCTCCCGGTTCCTGGATTAACATGGAGGTGTATGGGATTAAGGGAGCTGGTTTATGGGATTAGAGAGACATAAGAAATTGCGGCCTTTGTCTTCCTATCATCACAGTGGATTCCTCGGAGAATAGTTTAGATTCCTATGTACACACACACACACACACACACAGATGCACACCTTAACAAATTCAGACACAAACCCAAACGTCGCCCCGTCAAACATCCTCACACAAACCCACGGCACACACTACGAAGACACTACTGTTCTTCTAGTCCCATCCCTGGAGACTGAGGATGTGAAATGAAAAAAGACATTTCAATTCCCTACTTTCAAGACATTTCAGGATCGAAGAATGGACGCGGTTTGCACTGCGGAGACCCAGGAGTGTATCGTAACATCCTGTTTTGGCAGGCAGCAGAGGGGAACAGGGCTGTCAGGCTGCCACCAGGCAAACCCAAGCTGACAGCCAAGCACAAAACTGCCAGTCCACTGAAATTAGACAATTGCTCCTGGATAAACGGGTGCTTGCACCTTTCAACACAGCGCAAGGAAGCAGTGTGTGCGAGACTCGCTGGAACAAAGGACCAGCCAGAAGATGATCCATGCACCCGGGGAGGAATTCTGTGGCCCACTTCCAAACAACCGACAACTGGCAGCTCGTTCCCAACACTCAAAGCTGTGTTGATACTGCATGTTCCCCCCGCTGAAAAGGTTCGCTGTAACTTCAGTGTTTCCAGATGAATGTGTGTCTAATTTTGAAGAGAGGTGCAGGATTCAGTGACCGTTTTCCGAAGGTGTGAAAGTGCTTCATAATCAAGGTTTGTGTGGGTCTGTTTTTCTGGGCAGAGTGTTTGTCCACACACACACATACAGCAACCACCTACACACCCCAACCAGCTACACACACACACCCCACCAGCTACATACACACTCAACCAGCTACACTGACACTACACACCACACACACACACACTAAACTAAGCTGAGCCTGCCTCGAGTAGAGAAGGAGGTTTCAATGTGTGGACATGTTGTGTCTGTCAGTTGCACGCTGTGAAAATAGATAGAGAGAAATAGAGAGAAATTGAGAGATGGAGGGAGAGAGAGAGAGAGAGAGAGAGAGAGAGAGAGAGAGAGAGAGAGGAGAGAGAGAGAGAGAGGGAGATTTCGAGAAAGAGAGAGGAAGAGAGACAGAGAGAGTTGGAAAGACCAGAGCGAGGGGGAGAGTGGGGGGAGAAGACAAAGAGAGGAGAAAGAGGAGGAGAGAGAGACAGAGAAGGAGAGATGGGCAGGGAGAGAGAAAGAAAGAGACATAGAGAGAGAGAGAGAGAGAGAGAGAGAGAGAGAGAGAGAGAGAGAGAGAGATAGAGAGAGAGAGAGAGGAGAGAGAGAGAGAGAGAGAGAGAGAGAGGAAAACATTGTTTGGGGGGAGTGAGAGTGTTTATTAATCAGGTTTTTGGGGGTGTCTGTATAGCCTTTGGCTGGCCTCGGTTTCCCCTGTGGCCAGAGAGACAGGAGCAGACAGCCAGACCAAACACCACCCTGCTCCCAGAGAGCAGCCTGTCAGCAGCACACACACACACCCCAACCAGCTACACCCCCCCCCCCCCCACACACACACACACACTCAACTGAGTTGACCCTGCCCTGAAGAACAGCAGGAGGATCCCCACACCCCACACACCCTCTACCCCCCCCCCCCCCCCCCCCCCCCCATCTCAATCACACACCGATTGGAGTCACAACGCCAAGTATATCTATTCTATGCTAATGGCTAAGCCCCATACTGTTCTACGAAATAGAAATTTCACAGCATCGTGTTGAAGGAAATAAGCAGCCATGCCGTCTTAGCGCACTCCTAATTACCTTCCCACAGTGTCAGAGGAGACCGCGGCCTTAATGGCACACTGAAGTCTCCAGGGTGGCACTATCTGGTCTGGCTCTATTTCACACCTCACTCTCTTCACTGTGATGTGGTTATAGTCCCTGCAATCTGGGAACCATTTTGGCTTCGGGAGCCAAAGTGACAGGGCTACGGTAGAGAGGGTTTGGGGATGTGAATGGAGATGGTTACTACTCTGTGCCCGGTAAATACAGACCATCTCTCGACTCGGACCACGGACTGTTGTTGAGTACGCTCTGCTCTTCAGATCCTTGATCATCTGCTCAATGAATAAAGTGTGAAAATGTCACTGACACCTGTGTCCGAACCACTGTGTTCCAGTAACAACAGCCACGGTCGGACTAGATACAGCCGTCAGGACAGAGAGACAGACAAAAAGGATAACAAACGATTAGAATGAAGTAGGGGTGTGAGCCTGGCGTGTGTGAGGCTCACAGACAACGGAGACGAGATACCTGGAGGCAGACCTGACCCCTCTAGAGGCTGAGCCCCCTTTAGAGGCAGACCTGACCCCTCTAGAGGCTGAGCCCCTTTAGAGGCAGACCTGACCCCTCTAGAGGCTGAGCCCCTTTAGAGGCAGACCTGACCCCTCTAGAGGCTGAGCCCCTTTAGAGGCAGACCTGACCCCTCTAGAGGCTGAGCCCCTTTAGAGGCAGACCTGACCCCTCTAGAGGCTGAGCCCCTTTAGAGACAGACCTGACCCCTCTAGAGGCTGAGCCCCTTTAGAGGCAGACCTGACCCCTCTAGAGGCTGAGCCCCTTTAGAGGCAGACCTGACCCCTCTAGAGGCTGAGCCCCTTTAGAGGCAGACCTGACCCCTCTAGAGGCTGAGCCCCTTTAGAGGCAGACCTGACCCCTCTAGAGGCAGGGTCAGTGTTCTCCTCTGCTCACAGATAGCAGACGTGTTGACTTGCCTCCCCTGTCTTCATGTGACATGACCAATGTGTGTGTGGGTGTGTAACCACGGTCCTGAACTCAGGGTCTCGTCAAATCACAGCCTGCCAGGCGCACACACCCCAGAGACACACACACACACCCAGAGAGACACACACACACAGAGAGAGAGAGAGAGGCGCAAATAGACACAGACACACACAACGCATTCATGCACTAGGTTTTCTTTTTTCTGTCTTCGTTCTATTAGTTTGTTATTCCCTTCGTTTGCCGCCTCTCTGTCCTGACTGCTGTATCTAGTCTAGTGATTGTTCACACGGGGGGGTGGGGGGGGAGATAAGAGCGCTGCGCACACACCCGGTCCAGATGATGATGCCTGACAACAGGGAGACTATTCCATTTACATGATAGAGTCATCAACCTGAAGCTGTGATGTCTGACACATTATCAGTCTGGCCCACGATGCATTATGGGAAAGACAGATATGCTGGGGTGGAGGGATCCAATCCTACGTGACATTTGATATGCTCTTTCTCTCTTTCTTTTTCTCTCTTTCTGTTTCTCTTTCTTTCGTTTTCTCTCTCTCTCTCTCTCTCTCTCTCTCTCTCTCTCTCTCTCTCTCTCTCTCTCTCTCTCTCTCTCTCTCACTCTCTCTCTCTCATTTTCTTTCTCCCTTTCGTTCTTTAGTCATCTCCTCCTTCCTCTCTTTCTCCCCTCTCTCCGCGTCACTCCCCTCCTCTTCCCCTGCGAGCAGGAGGGTCATCCCTACCTTCTGCCGTATCTCCTCCTCCATCTTGACGGGCGAGCCCAGCTCGGCCACCTGCCTGACGCCCTCGCTGGCGTAGCCGCCGTACTCCCACAGCACATAGTCCTGCGTGTGGGACGCCCCGATCAGAGCCGACCAGTGGTTGGCTCGTCCTGGGGGGGAGAACACACACACACATGGGTGCATAGACACACAGACAGACACACACAAACAGACGTACGCAGATGCGTAGGCACACAGACGCACACACAGGGAGGCGCACTGTCTCGCTCTCTCTCGCTGTTTCTCTCTCTCTCTCTCTCTCGCCTTCTCCATCCGTCTCTCCGTCTCTCTCATGCACACAGACACACACACTCTCTCTCTCTTTGTGTGACAGATTGCCTAGAGAGCTCCTGAGAAAGAAACAGACAACCTATCGGGCTAATCTGTTTAAAGCCAAGCAGAACGTGGGTTCAGCCCTCTGATGTTCTTCAATGTTCCACTACTTGTTTTCTTCTCTTCTGCCAGAAAAGACGTTTTCCATCTTCAGTTATGTAAGAAGATTCCTTTCCTAAGCTGCTAACCCATTAGGCAGGCTGCAGGAGCCATGTTGCGAGTGTGTGGCTGGGACACACTTAACAGCTGTTCAGTAATGATATCACTTTACGATACTAGGCTGACTTTATATTATTCTAGCGTTTGTGTGTTTTGGCGAGTGTTTTGAGCGGGTGTATGCAGGTTCTTGCTTGTGTGAATGTGTGTGTGTGTGTGTCTGTTTGTGTGTGTGTGCGTGAATGGGTGTGTTCTGACCATGTGTATTTTTTTCTGATATACTTGTGTGTGTGTGTGTGTGTGTGTGTGAGAGAGAGAGAGAGAGAGAGAGAGAGAGAGAGAGAGAGAGAGAGAGAGAGAGAGAGAGAGAGAGAGAGAGAGAGAGAGAGAGAGAGATGCAATGTGTGTGCAAATGCGTGGGCATCTGCAGGACTCACTGGGGTAATCTTTGGGGTGAACTTTCTCTGACCAGTTCCCATGGAAGGTAAGTCTGTACTTGGCAGTTCCACAAGCACAGCATTCCAAACCAGGCTTCACTGTAGCGGCTCCAAACACAGCCTCTGCAAGGGTGAAAACACACACACAAAGAGAGAGAGAGACAGAGAAGAGAAACAGGTAGAAAGGAGAGAGAGAGGGAGAGAGAGAGATGGATGGAAAGGGAGAGATAGAGGGAGAGAAATAATTACAGAGAGAGAGAGGGAGAGAGGAGGGAGGGAGGGAGGGAGGGATGACAGACCACATTATACTAAGTGGAACAAGAACGGCGTGATCAACATTTGTTTGCGTTGGAGCAGCATGTCGTCTGAGAGGAAGTTCTGGTACCTTTCTCGCACAGCCTGATGGTGAGCGAGCCTTCATCCTGGAAATAGATGACCTTCTTCTGCACAATGCTGGCCCTGAGGACAGGAGCAAGCACACACCATGACACACACACACTGTCTGGCTTGTGTGGTCATTATGTTTTATTGTAAAAACTAACAAAAAGAAGAAATGCATATATTGTCATTGAATTCAACTTTAAACTTGTTGGTACAGTATCTGGATTCAGGGGATGTGAATAACCAAGTCCTCTGATGGTTGACTAACCAAGTGCACAGCTAAGAGAAGCTACCTGTATCCTGTAAACAGAGAAACTAGCTGTATCCTGTAAACAGAGAAGCTAACTGTATCCTGTAAACAGATTAACTAGCTGTATCCTGTAAACAGATAAACTAGCTGTATCCTGTAAATAGATAAACTAGCTGTATCCTGTTAACAGATAAACTAGCTGTATCCTGTAAACAGATAAACTATATACTGTAAACAGATAAACTAGCTGTATCCTGTAAACAGATCAACTATATACATGTGTGTCGTTAGAGACATGGAACATGCGAGTTCAGTCTTTAGGGAAGTCTCAATAAGTAACAGCCAATCCAGATGTGTTGCACAGTTCAATATTTACCTTCAGCCTGAACAGTGAACAGATTGAACGGAGTGTGTGAGGGTGTGTGTGCGTGTGTGTGTCCTGGCCACAAACGGTCCTCCAAGAATGCAAATCTTCCCTTTGAGCATAGAGGAGGAAGCATGCAGACTGCTTCTTCAGACAGACAGGCTTCACATCCCTGCCTAGTTTTCAGTTTCATATTACGGACCTTCTCCCTATCTCAAATATATATATATACAGTACCAGTCAAAAGTTTTGACACATTTTCCCATTTTGTATATATACTGCAAACATCTCACTCACCCCACTCTCCCGCTCTGTATTCCTTCCTTTCTCTCTCTATCCATCCCTCCCACCCCTTCTCTTTCCATCCCTCCATGCTCCCAGGGGGGAGTGTTTCCAGACAGACAGTGTCCAGGAGAGGAAGAGGTCAGAGTTCTAAGGTCAGAAGTCTTAACGGCTGCTCTACATGTGACCTGAGAGGTCAGGGGGCACGACACTTCCTTCACAACAGGGAATGCCAAAGCCAAAACTGTCCTCGACAACAACTGCCGCCCATGTTTGTAAAAACACACCGATTCCGGATGTGTCTCCTCGTTCGGTCGCCCAAGGTTTTCACAAAGCACTTTAAATCTTTTTTCACACACACACACAAACAAAGACACACACACCAACAAACACACACACGTAAATGCAAACACACAAAGAGACACAGACACACGCATGACACACACACACACACACACTCAACGAGACACTGACACACAGACATGCACACGCAAATACACACACACACACACAGAAAGAGACACACACACACACAGACACATGAGGCCATAGAGAGAAGGAAAAGCAGGCTTCAGTGGTCTCACTGGGGATCCATGCTTCTGGTCCCATAAGCCAGACCTTCACAACCAGAATATATCTCCTCTGTGGACCAATCTCCCTGGACACACACCTCTGGCGTTAGCAGCACCTACAGTCCTATTTCTTTGAACTGAAACGTCTGTGTGTGTGTGTTGTTGGGGTGAAGAGCTACCTGTAATAGACTGTAAAACCCCACGGGACGTGGCTCTGTTGAGCTACTGATCTATTCCTTCCTCCTTTCCCCTAGGTGTCTTTCTATGTTTGTGCAGGTGAAGAGCTTTGGGTTTGGTTTTCACTCCACACTTTCTGCGGAGATGTCTGGGGACGGGACACGGAATTGGGTTTTATTTGATGTCAGATGGAGGGTGACGGCTGCTCTGCCTCACACCAGCCTTCTACTGGCTACCAGCCCAGCCCTGGAGCTACTGCACTGAGGACGACTGGGGGATAGGGCTGAGGCTGGGGCTGGATGTGGGGGGCTAGGGGCTGGGGGCTAGGGGCTGGGGCTAGGGGCTGGGGGCTAGGGGCTGGGGGCTGGGGGCTAGGGGCTAGGGGCTAGGGGCTAGGGGCTAGGGGCTAGGGGCTAGGGGCTAGGGCTAGGGGCTAGGGGCTAGGGGCTAGAGGCTGGGTCTGGGGTTGGAGGTGGGGGTGTAGGAGCTGGGGTTGAGGCTGGAGCAGGGGGCTGGAACACTGTATCTCTACCCTGACAGGCACACACTAAATGACAGCAATACAAGGTATCATTTGCAGATATTTTGCACCGCAACATTTATTGGAATAATACCAGAGCAGCAATAAGCCATCTGGGAAATGGAGTGGGAAGATATATTATATGTAACCAGATTCTTCTTCAGAGCAGGCGGGTTTAAATCCATGCATCTCAGGAAAGTGAGCAGAGCAAAGTGCAGTGAAGAGGAAGAGGAGGAGGAGGAAGAGGAGAACGAGGAGGAGCAGAGGAGGAATAGCTTTCCACTGGGTCTAAAGGTAGAAGCTTTGAATCAAGCTGCAGGAGAAGTGGCCTGTCTCTTCTGGTCTGTCTATGTGCAGGGAGGTTAGGTAATCTCAGGACACTAACTGTATATAGTTTCAAACTAGAGCTACTTAAATTGTTCTTGTTCCAATTCAATCTCACTTCAATTTCACACCTCTGAACATTAGCACTGAAACAGGGTATTATATCTGATTAGTGTTCAGGTGACTGGACAATGAGATATGGTAATTGCATTGTAACACCTTACTTCCATCCTCTATCACAATTAATAAAGGTAGAACCCCTATTCTTTCCCAATGCAAATGATCTTACGAGTGTGTGTGTGTGTCATATGTGTTTCAGTATGATACAAAAGGGGTTCTATGAACACTTTCGTGAGGCCGCCTACTTGAGGATGACGCAGCCGCTGCCAGCAGGGGGCGCTGTCCAGAACACCTGGATCCTGGTGCGCCTGCGGGGGGTGCTCTCTGTCACGGCGGGGGGGCAGTTGGTCAGGAACTGGGTGTCGTCCTCATCAATGATCTAGGAGAGAGACAGGACAGCTGATATCAGTTATCTATCGAGAGACAGGATAGCTGATATCGATAATCTAGGAGAGAGACAGGATAGCTGATATCAATAATCTAGGAGAGAGACAGCATATCTGATATCAATAATCTAGGAGAGAGACAGAATATCTGATATCAATAATCTAGGAGAGAGACAGGATAGCTGATATCAATAATCTAGGAGAGAGACAGGATAGCTGATCCATGCGCACAGCTGGTTCTCTTTTCTTTTTCCACTTGTTTGATTCTGTGTGGAGGTTCCCGCCGAGCCAGAGCCAGGAGATGATGTGTGCTCAGATGACTCCCTCGGACGGGGATCAATAAGATATTATACTGTACACCAGTGGCAGGTCCCAGCTCCCTGCTCAGGGCTGCTGCTGGGGCTAAGATTGCACCCCTGAGGGAGTCCCTCCTGGAGGTCCCTCTGCGATCGAACCATTTCTGCTTTTAATTAAAAACTGTTCAAGGGCATAGTGGAGAGGGAGGGCTGGCGGCCGTGCGACAAAGAGCAGCAAGAAAGACAGAAAGAAACCAAGCAAGCGAGGAGGCAAGAAAGAAAGCCAGAAATGAAGAAAGAAAGGGGGCAGTATTAAAGCGCAGCGACTGACTGACACGCAGATGACCTCTAACCTTTCTCAAGCTGTGTGCGGTCTGCGGCTAGCGACGCAACCCACAGCTACAGTGTCAGGCGGAGGGTGGCGCGGGGAAGAAACAAGAAAAAGGAAAGCAAACATCATGTTTTGGGAAGGTGGAAGCAGAGCAAGACTCATGCGGTTAGCATGAGTCTTGTGTTCCTACTGCTTCCTGTCTCTCCTGCTCTGGGACTCACGAGCCCGCGTGCATGCCTGTTTCCATCAGTCCTGTTTACAGACCAGGAGGAGGTTTATACTGTGCTTCCTGGAATGTTCTGGGTTGTTTACTTCGGCGCCCCAATGAACTACTTTCTCCATTATTGACACGCTGCTGCCTCACCCAGGCTCACAGCTGCCAGGATGTGTGTGTGCGTGTGTGTGCGTGTGCCAGCGGATTCCCAAGGTCTCTGCTAACAACCAATGAAGTTTATTTCTGTGTCTTGTCAGGAACCAGGTCCTGTCAGTTATAGACAGCCCTCTAACAACTGGCACAGAAAAAGAGAGAGAGAGAGGAGGATGATGGAAAAGAGAGACAGACCGAAAGAGAGCAGAGAGAAGACACAGAACTTGAGTTTGACAGAGGGAGGAAGCAAACGGATCAACTGAAAGGCAAAAACCCTCTCTTCACTCCGCTCAATAGAATGTGTTTCCCCCCAACATATCCCCTCCAAAAATGCCTCCGCTAGGGTGTATAGAGCAGCACTGAGGTGTTTAGACGGGAGGGGGAGAGCTGCACTGGGACTGGAGAAGGGACGGGGTGGAGTCCATTGTGTTGGAACTAGGCTAAACAGATCTGTCCCATGGGAGTGCCGCAGACTGTTTTACCTCCAAACTGCCTCTAAGTGGCTGTCATATCTGAGCTGGGCTACGACCAGCCCGGGGAGAGGTAGAGAAAGACAAAGAGAGGGGAGAAAGAGAAACGGGAAAGTGAGCGAAGATGGTGCAAGAAAGCTTCAGAAAGAGACAGAGAGGAAGAGAGAGAGAGAGAGAGACAGAGAGACAGAGAAAGAGAGAGCGACAGAGAGCAGAGAAAGAGAGAGAGAGGAGAAAGCGAACGGGGAGGAAGGAAGGAGAGCAGGCAGGGGGAGAGGGGAGCGTTTGTTTTAATTGCAGCTTCTGGCTGAGTCTCTCCTCTCCCTCCCTCTCTGCAGCACTCCACCGTGCCCGAGGAGGGGGGCTGGCAGAGGGCATGTGTGTGTTTGTGTGTGTCTCTCTGTATGTGTGTGTGCGGGCGCGCGCGCGTGTGTGTCTGTGTGTGCGTGCGCGTGTCCAGCGAGCTCTGGACTTGGTTGAGGAGCCGCTGAAGGCTTCTGTTTTCTTAGTCTCTCGGTCCCCTGTGCCACAGCACACACAGATACGGAGCGAAACTCTGAGTAAACGAAACTCTGAGTAAACGTTCCTTTCTCCAGGAGACACAGATGGGTAGGGCTCATGCAGGCCCAGTCAGAGCCTGGGCCCCGGCCCCTCCGCTCCCCCCAGGGAAAATCAACACGGAGGAGAACAGGATGTGTTTTGCAGAGTAGAGGCTGCTACGTAAGGGCCAATCTTTAGGGACTCAACACACAGATGGAACTTTGTGACACGCGTGCGGAGAGATTTAAATGTCACGTCGACAGCGCGCGTGCGGCGGGCCGGGGAGTGATGGATTTCATTCGTCCTTTCGTGAAAGCAAATCTCTGGAGCGTCGATACTTTGCCTTGGGCCCCTAATCAATCAAACAGTTTTATTCCCATGGATCTCCGCGGAGGTTTTCACTGGCATCAAATCCCATTATGTGACATATTTCTCACGCCGTTATACTGTCTCGCTGTATAGATTTGCGATTCATTCACAGCTGGCCAACTAATTCCCTCACTCGATAACAAAAAACATCAACAGGAGAAGCGATGATAAATTCCTCTTAGCTCATCACTATTTTTCAAGCAGCCATTAAAGCTCTCCTCTCCGCCTGCGTGTCTGACCATGCCGACAAGGACGAATGTTTGCGCTTTTTATCTTCCCTGTAAAGGCAACGTGGCCCCTTGCGTTTTCCTCTTTTCTTCGAGGGCCACCGAGGGCCGTCAGGGAAGAGAAGACGCACGACCACAGCTCAGGGACGCTGATCCGTAACTGTCGCCGGCTGACTCAGTCACGGACGAAAACGTCAAGCGATAGAGCCAATTAAAGTGAGCTCGTCATTTTCTCTCCTGAAAGCTCTCCAGAACAGATGCGGCTGCTTGCTCGCCTGCTTTTAGGACTCTCAGCTCTGGTGTGAAGTCGGTGTGAAAAGCAGCACATAAGAGGCCACGTCTGCCTTTGCAACTGGAGAACACTCTGAATGGTGAAGGGCTGACATAAAAACTTTGAAGAAAAACACGTCTTCCTTTCTGCCTTTCGTCAATGCTCCTATAGGTAGACTGTGAGAGAGATATGCAGTTCATATCCAGTATTGCACATACGGTATATTAGGAATAGTCTGTGAATGTGTACATTTTGAATACAGGGCTGGCTCAAATTCATACCAGTCGTCCTTGACCACGAATCTCAAACGCGCTCAAGAGGACACTCTCGCGCGTCTCCTTCCAGTGGAGCTCAGTCAGTAATGACTGTGACCTCTGACCTGACACAGGGGAGCGTTCAAACCCACCCCGTCGCCATGGAGATGCTCTCTCTCAGCGGATGGCATCTCCTATCCTCACATCTCCTCCCTCTCCACCAACGTTCTGCTTTCCTCCCGGCGTCGCAACTTGAATCTGGCCTTGATACACCGAGCAGCCTGTCGCTGAGACGGTTTGGTAGCTACGCCCGCCGCTCACGACGAGGGCTGCCCTGCCCCTGAGGATTGTCCTCTTGGTCGAACGGTACTACTACGGTTCGATCCCAGACAGGTAAACAAAGGCGGTTTGCTTGTGTGTGTGTGTGTGTGGGGGGGACAGACAACAGGGGCCTCGATCGCTACCAGCGCAGGAGATAAAAGAACAATCGCTCTGTTTTCTGACTTGAAACATGAAGTTGGAGAAGCCCTTCGAGGCAGTAAATCTTTAATTTGAGAGAGGGACGGGAAACAAACACCGGCATTCCAGGAGAGGAGCCAAGAGCAGCAGGGGAGCGACGACAACCTGAATGCATCTGTCTCATCTGGCTCAGCCTCCGTACAGTCAAACACACGAAACAATACAACTCTGTCTGAAGCATTGTTCTGGAGGACCGAAAAACAAATGTGCATGGCTACAAAATACATGTAGCTACAAAGGCTTTCTTGGTTGCCATATTGAAATAGACTGTGATGAAAGGAGGCTTATCACAGGTGGGGGTGGGGGTGGGGACAGGCTAGTGAGGGGGGAGAACAGGTGAGGGGGGAGACTGGAGGGAGAGGAGCGCTCTAACCCCCCGTTGGAGCGCTCTTCTCTAGATGCCCTAAAAACGCTCTGTACATTCAACCTGACTCGCATGACAGGTTATGTATCTGCTAAACATATTTGTTCAGCAAGACTGACTCATCCAAGGGCTTAAACGAGGGCTAATCCTCCTTTTCAAAGACAATCAAATATGTCATGTAATATATGTAATACCATGTTCTAAATACCGTGCTGTAAATCACTTTAGCAAAAGAAGCGTACAGCTGGGTATACGTTGACGATATCATATTTAACTGCAGACCCCAGAACAAGACGTGCCCCCCTACTGTTGGGTTCTGCCGAGGGACCATGGGGTGTGTATCTCACCTGGAACTGACCGGCGAAGTCCTCGTCTGTGGTTCCCTCTCTGCCCTCCCTCAGAGCGATGAGAGTGAAGCCCCTGAAGTAGGCTGGGCTGGAGGCCAGCAGGGTCACTGGGAGGACGAAGAGAGGGAGGTGGAGGAGAGGGAGAAGGAGAAGGAGGAGAGTGTAAAAGAGGACAGGGAGGGCGAAGAGAGGGAGAATGAAGAGAGGTAGAAAATCGGGAGGAGGAGAGGGAGGTTGAAGAGAGGGAGAAGGAGGAGAGGTGCGGAAATATAGGTCAAACAAAAGAAACCTACGAGGCTAGATGTTGCAAGTCATTATTTTGAGAATCATTTTTTTGAGGTGAGCAAATGAAAAGTATTGCAAAGTACAGTAGGCCATATACAGTGGTGGGTTTGCATGGAGTATGTGGGCTGGGGGAAGATTAAAATTAGGATAAAATAATCCTCTGTTTGCCGATGTTTGAATGTTACATTTTAAATGTATAAGGTTCCATGCTAGTTATATCCTATACTTCGTACAAACTCCTATGATCGGCTACGGGATGTTAAATTGCAACCAGAAAAGACTGGCACATTTAAAGAATTTCCCTGACACCGAGTGAGGGATTTTCAAGGCAAATTTACAGCTGCAAGGAAAACAATTAAGTCGTTAAGTTTTATATTGATTTGTAAACATAGGCTAATTGCATTCAGCAGGCCTGTTTTGTTATTGATTTGGCACAATAAATTACGCATCCGTTGCTCTGATCTTAAACTTGACTGACGACTAAGCTTTTTAAAGTTTTGCTTTACAATCCATTATAGTTTATTATTTTACGCTTTCTGGCATACCTCTGTAAGTGCTCCCCGGCTGGTAATTTTCAGGATCCCCTTCGATTCTGAGACGAAACTCATTGTAGCCTTCCCGCCGTGTGCCCTGAGTCTGTGCCCGTAAAATCCTGCCGCAATATCCGTCCGACTTCGCTGCCTTGTCCGAGGGCTCCTCAATAAACGCGACGGCATTGCAAACAAAACTGGAGGCAAAGTACTGCAAAAGCAGTAAATGGACATATATTCCCATTGCGTCCACCTCTTGATATGAAAGAGAGCAGAGGCAAACTAAGAATAAATGTTCCCTCTCAAACTCCGGGAATCCCACGAAACTATTTAGAGACTGTCAGTGCAAACGGACAAGGAAACCGTAAAGTCATCTCTGGTACTGAACGGGTTTTGAAGTTCTATAGTACCACTGAAAGGGAGCTTCCACCGTTTCCGTACTGTGAGAGAAGAGCGGTGTTCCGTGGCGTGAATGATGAGTTACGGTAGGGAGCAATTCTCAGGCTCTGGTAAAAAGCGGGGCGCAGTGACGGGAATCCTCGACAGCCCCCTTTACAAGAAGAGAATAAGCTTGTGATGCTGAAGGCAGTGGACTTTAAACACAAGCCAAACACCCCACCAATAGTCGGTGAGCTGTGAGCGACAGGATCACTTTGACATTCTTGTGGGCAGGCAAGGGAGCGCTACCAGCCAGTGTCTGTGGAACCGTGATTATCATAGTAAATCACGGAGTCGGAGACTGAATTGTCTTAAGCTCCTGTTTTATAGCCTTTGTTAATGTTTGGCTAGAGGACACATTTTGCATATGTAAAAAGTTAAAGATGGGGTTACATGAGTGATCAAACTAAACTAGCCTACAGATTTAAAAAAAAAGTCATACTTTGCATTTACAGACATCCTTTCTGTGTGGTGTTTTATTTCCGTTCTGTTCATAGCCACAAACATGTTACAGGGATCTCATCCCAAGACGCCTTTTGATCCCATGGATCCCATCCACTCAGCTGATCTGTTTTATTATGGGCTAGAAGAGTGTAGGCTAGGCGACTGTAGGGAAGAGACTGTAGGTGAATGGAAGTAACCTTTTATTAATGGGGCAGAAACTGGGAAGGTGCTCGCCAGCAGATGTCACAACAGCGCCCTGTCCCTAACATCTAACGTTTTAACGATACCTCACACACACACACACACACACACACACACACACACACACACACACACACACACACACATACATACATACACAAACATGTTGTTGCCTGGATCACAGATGTTGTTTTTTCGGTCATTTGTAAATAACAGGACCTGTTTCTGCAAACTATGCTTCACTCATTCAACTCTCAAGCCCATGCCTGTGGAGTCAGAGTTGGGAGCCCTGCAGTACAGCTGGAGGTAGTTACCCAGGAGAGGAGCCTCCAGCGAGGGGGCTGTTTACCTTGGGGGAAATGTGACGTGTCAGAGGAACAGGCCTCGGGGCATTCAGTCCCCAGAGGCTCCACACAGCTGAACATGGTTACCGAGGGGGGAGGAATGCTTCTGCCTGGGGGCCCAGGGTCCTGGGAGCCTGGAGCAGCAGAACTTGGGCAGTAGACCCTGGGGAAGTAGACCGAGGGCAACATAACCTGGGGAAGTAGACCTTAGGGCAACATAACCTGGGGAAGTAGACCTTAGGGCAACTATAACTTGGGCAGTAGACCGTAGGGCAACAGAACCTGTGCACTAGACCTTGGGGCAGTTACCTAGGACTGTTTTCACCTGGAGTTCAACAGTACAGCTGGACATGGTTACAGAGCTGAGAAGAGCAGAGCCTGGTGAGGGGGTGGGTATAGCTCAGTGGTAGAGCATTTTACTGCAGATTACAGTAAGAGATCACAACCCTTTCTCTCTCTTTTCGCTCCCCTCTCCCACTCTTCCTCTCGCTCACTTCCTCCTCCTCTTTATCTCTCTCTGTCATCTTCTCTGTCCTCTCTCTGTCATCTTCTCTGCCCTCTCTCTGTCATCTTCTCTGTCCTCTCTCTGTCATCTTCTCTGTCCTCTCTCTGTCTCAGTTTGTTTAGTGTTTAGTTTATCTTCGCCCCCAGTTCTCTCACAGTCAGGGGAAGTCAAAGTGATATAGTAATTCATGTCCAGAGACCTTTTTAAACACACAGCTCAAAAACCTCCCATTTTTGGAACGAGTTACATTGAGACAAAACAGATAGTCTGAATCCAAGCACAGATAGTTGCTCTGACTTTAAAGCTAACAGTATCAAATAAAGCTTATTAAATAAACCATAAAATGAGGTAGTTGTTCTGTTGCGGCATGAGCTAGAATGAGAGACAGCACACGTTTTTTCGAAATGCCTTTTATTTTCCCGTAGGTGATCTATGATTAAAATACGATTTCTGAAGGACCATATTTTTCATACTGCCATTGGTGAGGACATCATTGTCAAACACACAGGCTCACCCTTGTGTCCTTATCTGCAGGTAGATAAGAGAACAGGATAAGACAGGTAACTATCAGGGATACACATCTTACACAATCAGCAAGCTACATGTGTGTGTGTGCTTTGCCCCGATATGTAGGGTGTGCATGACTTGACTTAACCTTGGCTTAATGTGCATCCCACTGGGACACTGACTGTCTCCCCACCTTCAAGAAAAGGCTCAAGACGCACTTGTTCCGGGAGTACAACGGCACTTAGGAATGCTTGGCTGGACCTGATGTTACAGTAGTTTCCTCCAGGATCACAATGACTCGTATTGAGAGACTTGTTGCTCTTGTTGGTTAGTTGTGACGGTTTTAAATTCTTGTACTCGCTGTGAAATATTTTACTGTTGATTGTTGTTTTGTCTTCTTTTCTACAGGTACAGTCTTGCACTTTTTGAGTTTCATGTTGTGTAATTGTAACTTGTAACTGCATGCTCTTATGGTTCTTCCCTTTGGCACTTATTTGGTTTTTCACAATGTATGCTTCATGTTTTGGCTGCTCGCAATGTTTGGGGCTATCTCGTTGTTATGATCAGTGACCTATGCTCTTTTGTAAGCTCTCTCTTGGAAGTCGCTTTGGATAAAAGCGTCTGCTAAATGCATAAATGTAAATGTAAATCCCAAGATGATATAGACATTCTAAACTGAAGTCTCAGCCAACATCGGACATATTCTGAGGTGAACTTATCGTCTGTCGGGCGGAGCACCCTTACTGCCGTGGTGGACCAGGAGAACTCCGTGCTGTCCTTAACTGCACTGTGTTGTGTTGGGCTGTGTTTGTATTGTGCTGTGGTAATGCATTGTGTTGCGCTGTTGATGTTTTGTTGTGTTGTGCTGTGTGGTGGCTGGGGGGAGAGGAAGTGGAGTTTCCGACTTCCTGCTCTGTCATTCCTCAGTGTGATGTATGTGTAAACAATCGGCCGCTGCAATAGGCAGAACCTTTAGGGAACAATCATTTATCAGCTGTGACAATACATCTCACTCAGCACACACACACATACACACGCATGCAAGATTCATGAACGTACACACACGAGTATATACACACAGAGACACAAAGTGTGACCATACACAAAACTTGGGCACACACACACTGACAGACACAGACATGTTTCTGCTCCCAAGGCCTCTGTCTTACATGAGTGAAAAGCGTACATCTCCAAATAAATCTCATCTGTCCTCACAAACAGTTCATGCCGCTGCAACCCTGGGCTTGTTGACTAATGACAGAAACACTTGACTGTCTGTACAGTTAAGCATTTATCAAATATGAGCTTGATGAAACTTGAATGTGCATTCATATCTTGGATTAATGACCTAGAGTTTCAAATTTACTGAGCTAGTATCTTTATACTGAGCAATTATTTAACATATGTCATGTGTATTTTATATTATACACAGACCACAGCAGAGTTCTCCTAAACTCAATTCTGTTTCGCTCTCTGTGACTATCCTAATCTGTCAATCAATACAACAACCTACAGAGAGGGAGGAGGAGAATTGTAAATCTACTGCACCATAAACCAGACAATATTACCAGTGTCTGACAGTGTTCATCAAGCTGTGGTTTCAATGCAGGTTGAGAAGTTTGCAAGGCCTCAGCACCATTCGTTAGTCCAAGAAGATGACTCATAAATGACTGCCTCACTGTAAAAGAACAGTAACTGTTCCTCACTGTAAAAGTGAGGCAGTCAAACCACCTCTGTTACTGTTCAAGGCATGGCCTCCATTGTTGCTACTTACTCAAAAAAGGAGTATACTTATAGAAAAGTGAATGCACAGAAAAACAATCACTTCAAATGACATGAAACTTTGTTGTCTCCAAAACGTTAAGGCTTGAAAGAGCACGGAAGAACCCAGGTAGCAGTTTTGTAAAAGCACACAAGGTGAAACAGTCTGTGGAAAGTTCAGTCCCAACTATATTTATACCTCCCTTCAGCCTTCGCAGGAACCAAGAGGTGTGCTGAGTCCACAGAACCCAGCCTGGAGCGGAGCTGGAACGACCAGCAGGAGGAGAAGTTCATGGCGCCATCGCAGAGTCCATAAAAACCTGGATTACTCGACATCAGCAGAACCGAGGCACAGGAACATTTGGACCTTCTGATTTACATATTTGCGTCCTGGCTTTCAACAGAACACTGGATGCCAAACTAGATCATTTTGCAAAGTCATGCGTTTCTAATCTATACTGTATTTCCGCAAGAATGCATGTAAAGTTTTTTTGCACTGCACAGCACAGCATAGGTTTGGATCATTTGAAGTCATTTCTGCCCAATTTCAGTAAAACGCCTCACCACTCAAGACTGCAGCAAGAGTTCAGTCCCAGCACTATATGCAAGGGAGGCGAATAAGCAAAAAATGTAAAAAGCCAACAATTATGAAATAACCTAACGAAGGAAAAACATGCTGTTGAACAGTTTTCTGGTAGCACAAATATAAATCCCTAAATCAGCTTCTACACACAAACCAACATGCTATTTCTGGATTGCACCTTTTATTCCCGGTTATTTCAGGAATTTATAATATAACCGATCTCACTTTTACCTCCCAATCTCTATATCAGTCTCTCTCTCTTTCTCTCCTTTCACATTCTGTTCCTCACTCTCAGCTCTCTGCCCCCCCCCCCCACACACACACACACACACACAAACACACACACACAACACACCCACACTCTATAGGTGTACCCGAAAGCACACGCCAGGGTCTCCAGCACTTCATTTCCAGTAGGACTCCGGCATGGCCTCGCTCCTCAGCCCGTTTACACTCCACCTCTGGAGTCTCAGGTGTGAAACCTGTCTCATATATATGTTAATGTCCTGCTGTGTCAGCACTGGAGCCTGACTTTGCATGGAGCCCGGGGTCCTGGCTAACACACACATCTACTGAGACTCACTCCTCTGACAACGCCAGTCTGATTGCTCAGCATTTTATTGAGTCTCTCCTCGACTCTTTGTGCTAACTGCCCCGGGCATGTGTGTGTATGTATGTGTGTGTGTGTGTGTGTGTGTGTGTGTGTATTTAAGAGAATGAATTGTCAACCTGAGTGACATCTGACAAAGTCCGTTTTTGCATGATGCTGACCATGCACAGACTTTTGTATCCTCTCATGGTTATTGTGATCAGGTTATGTTGAAAATGCAGTCTAACTTGACTGTTTTTCCTTGCCATCATTGGCTCTTAGATAGTAATTTGATCCCAGATACTGTGTGTTTTTTTAATACATTTTCCCTTGTCAAGTTCAGGCCTCAAATTGTACTCCTCTAGTTAGAGCTGGAATATACTGTGATAGACTGTGATAGACTGTGATAGACTGTGATAGACTGTAATAGTGGAAGTGACAGGGGTGGGGCTGAGATGAAAAGACCAGAATGTTCTTCAGCGTTTGGTGCTCTGTGTCCTCAGCCAAACTCTCATGGTTCTGTAAGTATTGTATGTCTGTCCATCTGTCTGCTTGTCTGTCTGTCTGTCTGTCTGTCTGTCTTTCTGTCTCTCTCTCTCTCTCTCTCTCCTCTCTCTCTCTCTCTCTCTCTCTCTCTCTCTCTCTCTCTCTCGCTCTCTCTCTCTCTCTCTCTCTCTCTCTCTTTCTCTCTCTAAATTGATTGATCGAGTAGAGGACTGGTCTTCTGAACTGCCAGTCCTGAGCCAGATCTATCTGCTCTTCATGAACCTTCTCATTCACAAAGAACCCTATCGAGACATAATGAGCTCTGACAATGAGAGCCATTTACAGCATTGATTGTGGATTTCTGAGAGGGGAGAGAGAGACAGAGACAGAAAGAGAGAGAGGTTAGCAGGGAGAGGGAGAGAGGGTGAGAGAGAGAGTGGAAGAGAGGGAGAGCGAGAGAGACTGAGGGAGGGAGAATGTGAAAGAGGGAGAGAAAGAGAGAGTAGGAGGGTGGGAGAGTAGGATGGATGGAGGGAGAGGGGGGGGGAGAGAGAGGGGTGAAAGGGAGTGAAGGAGGGAGAGCTAAATGAATAAATCCTAAACAGAGGGTGAACAGAGGAGTCCCTCTGTCTTCCTTCTCTAATATCTTGATTCTCCTCCCTTTAATCAGTCTCTCATCCCTCTCTTCTTAAAGTTTATATTACCAAATACCCCCCCCCCCCCCCCACACACACACACACAAGTGCGCACACACACGCTACAGTCCTTGGAGGGAGTACAGGATGGCACTGACTATGTATGTGTGTGTGTGTGTGTGTGTGTGGTTAGGGTTAGGGGGGGTATTACTGATCCCTGATTTCTAGTGGTATACCTGGTGTTAATTGGGGGCTTGAACAAATTCCTCTTTTCATAATCAAGGTATGACAACTGTGATGAATATCTTTATTTTATTTTTATATTATATATATTATATTATATATATATTAATATATTTAAATATATAAACTGTCTGTGTCAGCCTTTTCTGACAGCAACAAGCTATATTTGAAAGACTTATTGAGTAAACACCCTTCAGATGACTTCTTTGACCATATTTCCTTTTCCACGTATTTCCATTTCTGCATCTCTTTCTCTCTTAGAAAGAAACTTCTCTGAAGAGGTATGCTGCTTTTCGATTGGTCGTTTGCTTCGTCGGAGCCTTCTCTGTGGTTTCAGACGCGGGTGGTGATGGGCGGTCGTGCAGCAACCCTGAGGACTGTCTGATTGAAGTGTGAGACAGAGAAGAGCTTTAATTAGTTTTACTTGTATTCTTCTGGAATGTCATTCTGTGGAACACATTAAAGGGTAATTAGCTGGAATTCAGCAAATATGACATTGCTCAGTTCAGTAGTTCAATCAACACACACACACACACGTGTGCGCTCATGCACGCGCCCATACACACACACACGTTCAGGTTACCAGGGCTTCAGAAAAGTTCTCTTTTCATGTAAGAAGCCAGTAAGATGCGTGCTGTGTCATCCTCTGTTCTACTGTCTTAGGCGTTGGTCGGCTGGGGTATTTTAATGAAGATAGAGGGAGAGAGAGTAGATTTATGATAAATGGTCCTTACCTATGTGGGTGGGAGATAAGGTCACACCAATTAGTTCAATGATAAAAGCGACAAGAGACAAAGTTTGTCCTCTAAAGAGTTTCTGCAACTTCCACTCCTGACTGGATTGTTGACATGCGATTATCAGACATTTTCACCCTGACCCATGCAAGAAGGGAGTTTAATCTTTTTAAAATGCAAATTGAAATCACATAACCTAAAGTCTTTACTTTGGGAGGAATTGGATCTCTGCCATTGATTGCTTGGAGCTCTTCTACTTGTTCTTTGACTGAATAACTCGTCTCCGGAGAAAGATGGACGTTTTATTAGAAAACGACTGAACATACGTTTTAACCTGGAAACATAAAAGCCTTAAACTTAAGTTGAACCACACAACAAAAATTTAATTTGAACAAAAACAACGGAAAAGGCTGTTAAAAAAGACGGTAATGAGTGTTTGTTCATGTAAGCGTACAAATAAAGCCACACCAGGAAGCTGACATCAACCTCGTCAACAATCTTAATTAAATGCTTCTCGGAATACAGCAACACCACAGAATGTGTCTCCCATGTTATTTGAGCAATTTTTTAATTAGATTCTTTTTTTTACCGCATTGCAACAATACAAGCTGCAAGCAATTTCGCAAGACTGTTGCAATTATTTTGAATTGGGCCATACTTACTCTGCCTAGCATTTAGGGTTTCTGGTGGGAGGAGAAATGAGAAGCAGTTATTCCATAATCACTTAAAGTCAAACAGATTGATGACCAAACAGCATGGCCATCTTTTACGCAAGTTGCCCTTGGATATGATATGAGTTCATCATTGAACACGTTCATCCAAAGCAGTATACTGACAGCTTATTATCTATTGGCAGTTCATGTTATACTTCAACTAAATGTAAATATAAACCATTGATGGGTTCCACAGCACATGGTACATAAGGTACCTCACAATAGCAACACTTTTTTCAGCTGGTTCCTCTATTGGTACTGCACTACCTTTACTCCAGTATATACTTGTAGCCTCATTTGGATGAGGTCTGGCTCCCATTCCAGCCCCCAGCCCATCACCCTGTCTGAGCTACTGTACAGAAGCTAGCCTGACCATTACCTTGATTCAGCTCTGACAGCTTAACACACAGCAGGAATGCTGAAACAGCAGAAATCTCATTATATTGCAATGTTCAGCTCAGTAAAGCAAGGATAAAGCCACAAATATTCACGCCTTAAGTATTTCATCCATTATAAAATACTTCCTCATTTTCCCTGTTTTTCTCTGAGAAAGGGATATTATCTTGTTAAAAAGTGCTGATGCAAGGAGATGTATTAGGGCTGGTGTGTGCATGCTTGCATACGTGTATGTGTGTGTGTGAGACAGAGAGAGAGAGAGATAGAGAAGAAAGACAGTGAGAGAGAGAGAGAGAGGAGAATTCCACTACATCCATAACAACTTAGTTACAGACAGTCTTATATAAAGAGTGTGGGAGCGAGCCAGGAGATGTATGCCCATGTGAGACCAGTGGAGGCCAGAAGAAGCAGGGTGAGGCCAGAGGACTCTAGGAGAGGCTGGCTGAGGCCAGATGAAATTAAGAGAGACTGGGTGAGACAAGGAGAGCCCAAGTGAGATCCCATCCCTACTTTCAGGAACTCCAAGCATGATCAGAACCGACCCAGGGAAGGGTGAGTGCATGGGATGCTGCCAACATGGATTTAGATATTTAGACTTTTCACTCTCTCACTCTCTCAGTCTCTCTTTCTTTCTCTTTCTCTTTTTCCCTCTTCACTCTTTTTCTCTCTCCCCACTATCTCTCTCTCTCTTTTTCTCCCATGCTTTTACCTACTCATTCAGTTCTAATCACTGTGTGTGTGTGTGTGTGCGTGCATGTGTGTGTGTGTGTGTGTAGTGTTGCAGGTTTTCAGTGTACATGTACACAATCCTAGCCCTTTCATCAGAGCACAGTAATTGAATTCCTTATCTTCAATGGATGATGCAGTCATCCACAGAAAAGGCAGCCATTTTCCTCATGCCACATAATGAAATCATAAAAGGCAGGAGTGTTGTATTGTTGTTATGGTGATGTGCATTTAAAGTACATTATAATGCGTGGCCATGGAACGCAGTCCATTCTTCAGTGTGGAGGGTCTTGCAGACCGCTTATCGTTTAAGGTAATGCTAGTAAGACCATGTTCATTACATTTTTGCATTTTTCAGACAGGTATAATACAGACACACACATGCACACACAGATTGGAAGGCTCAGGAGGGACACCTGCACAGGCACATATCTACTTACACACAAACATACGTGTACCCACACACAAGCATACACACCCGTGCATTATTATCTTGATTTGGGTGATTAGATGGCAAGAATCAAAAATGGAGCCAGCAATATAAGTAAATTTTTTTTATCAAGCTGCCCAAACACTAGGACTACATTCGTTTTGCCCTGACCTGGCTTTATTTCTGAGATTGAAATGGTGAAATCCATGTTGTTGTCTACTTGGGGCTCTCTACCATTGTATACTGAGTGTGTGTGTGTGTGTGTGTGTATGCTTGCGTGCCTACAGCAGATGTGAGAGAACACGTGTCACAAAGGAAATGAGAAGAGTAATTAAACGGATTCGGTGGCGTCGGAGTCATTTCCTCAAGGCCTGGCGGTGTCGTCTGCAAACAGCAAACATCTCATTAGCGCGGCTAATACAGCACACAGAGACTTCAGACTGCGACCGGTGTTCTGCAGGAGCCTAGCTCGCTCTGTCCCCCAACCTTTCAGCCTGGCTCTACCCAGCTATGTCTCCCTTTCTCTCTATCTTTCTTTTTCTCTCTTTCCTTCTTTCCCCCCCTCTTTCTCTCTCTCTCTCTCTCTCTCTCTCTCGCTCTCGCTCTCGTTCTCTCTCTCTCTCTCTCTCTCTCTCTCTCTCTCTCTCTCTCTCTCTCTCTCTCTCTCTCTCTCTCTCTCTCTCTCTCCCTGTCACTTCCCATCACTGGCTGTGTCCCCCCGGTGAGCTGCGAGTCTGTCTGAGAGAGCGTCTCACAGGAGATGCTGATCTCCTATTGTCTGTCCGTGAAATGTCAACCCTCCTTTGTGTCCTCACCCATCACAGGCTCTCTGACCGGTCTATGGCTACGCAGGCCCACACACAGCAGGGCGCTCGCAGTTTGCCACGCATCGTGTGTTGTGAATTTGTGTCACATTCCTCCTGTAACCATCTTGAAAACCTTCGGTGATTTTCTGTGAGTTCGTACCAGACGGGATCGCTTTTTGTTGCCTTTGAGTCTGGTTGTCGGTTTGTGGTATATCTCTCCTCAAACCGCTGTCGGTAGGGCCTCACCCCCACTGACAGGGAGCACCCCCACCAGCCTCACACTCTGACCCAGCCATCTGGCCAGAACAGTTTGGCCCTCGTCAAAGTCTCTCAGGTTCTGACTCCTGTCCACTCCTCCTGCATCCAGCACGTTGAGATGTGCTTGTTCCCTGACCGTCTGACCTTCCCAGACCTTGACATGTTCCCTCGTTTGGATGTCATCTGTGTTATTCGCTTCACCTGTGACTGGTCCAAATGTTTTGGCTCATTAGTGTTTGTTCTCATGCCACAACCAGGTAACTTGTGTGTGGTAGTAGAGTTCTGTATCTTCACAGTGTATTGTTCGAAAGGGTTTCCTGAATACTTAGTATGACACTGGCTAAGACATGAGAAATCTTCACAACTGAAAACAAGCAGGACTTGTCCCTTATGTATTATGGGCATGAACACACACACACACCAGATGTACACACACACACACGTTCGTGAGGTTACATTCTAAACTCCTAAACTCTTCCGTAAGACGCCACTCACCTCCGCACATGCTGTCACACACTCTCGCCTCGCACGTCTGGAAATAAAAAACGTAATTACACCACGGCCATCTAATGAAACCAGATGTCATTAGCCAAACCTGGGTTAATGCCATTCGAAATCACGAACAGGGAACAAAGTCTTTTCAAATGTATTCCGAGTTGATTATTTTTACACAAATCAACTGATTAAGAGGAATGTGTGGATGCGTCAGTCATGAAAGGTCTTTCCAACGTTCACATTATGTTCTTGAAACAAAACTTGCGACATTTGATGAAGATGGAAGGTTATTTACGTCAGCAATTTTGAATTGAATATAACCAACTTCGTATCAAGCGTGGTGCACAGTGGAAAACACGCATCCTCACAAATAATGACGCAAAAAACTGCGGAGAAAGAAAAATGTATGAGTTGCTGTTGGGCAGCAGTTGCTGTGAAGGTTTAAGTCATGGTGGAGGTTGCAAAGAAGCAAAATAGTATATATATATGTATTTTTTTATCATACATACATTATTGTATGCTTTTTAAAACAGAGTTTAAAAATCAAGGAGTTTAATGGCATTAATCCATAGTCCACGGGAACAGAAATGGATCCCCAGATTGATCTTCCATCTCTCCACCCCTCCACCCCTCCACCCCTCTGCCTTATGCTGGCACACAGTCAAGCTGGCAGACGTTGTGCTGTTGGCACTTCATCAGCCTGCCAATCATATCGCTAAGGGTTTGCATCAACATCACAACTTGGGAAAAAGTTCCAAAAGTGAGCCTTTTGAATCTCCAGTGTTCTCCGTCATAATCATCATCAACAGCATCTTCCTCATCGTCCTTGTGACTGTCAAAAACGTAATAGCTGTAACCCCTGTCATTATCCTCATCACAGTCCTCGTAATCATCCTTGTAATCCCCATCATTATTGTAATCATCAATCATCGTGTTCGTGATCGACACCACAATCAATGGATTCTGGTCGTCAGCTCCACGGCTTCCTCGCAGACCCATGTGACCTGCGTGTCATTGGTGCTCTGATGGTTCAGCTCCAGTGGCCCCAGTAGGGTGGTTCTCTGCCCTCACTTGCACCCTGCTGGTCCACTCCAACAGGTGGAGGTCTTAGATGCAGTTCTATGGACATATGTGAAACTCTTTGTGACATTGCTTGTAAACAGGGCTGCGCAAATAATATTTGATTGATTTGAGTCTACCTAGAATTGAACTTGATTCATTATGCAATTTTTGTTACTTTTAGTTGATGTTTCAAGCTAGCACACACGATCATCTTTTCATCATTTTAAACAAATTACTCACTGTGACATGATTTTACAAAGTTGAATACACTGAGATATGATCTGGTCTTAGACCAGGTGTATGTCAGTGAAATTGAAGGAAACTGATGGAAAAACTACTCTTCGGGATTGAGATGTTGAAGATAGTTCCATCTGCTCATAAAACCTCTTCTGCTGCACAAATTTACCGTCTTACAAGCCCACCATGTCTATATATATTCCCACAGATGGCTTGCCTGAATACAGGTTAAAGGCTACATAAATCATTAAATACAATTGTGTTTTCCGTTTTCTAACGTGATTTTCACAGCAGCATTAATTTTTGGGGGAGGCTCAAGGCCAGTCATAAGCAATAATGAATACAGTAGCTGTTACATTACTCTTACATTACAGTAATGTCCATAGCATGCAGCAAGTTGCTTTATCTTCTGTCTCCGCTAGTGAGGAATGGTACATGCTTGATGTACTGCTGACCCTTAAAAGCCCCCCATTAGCCATCTAGCAAATTGCAGCAAGCAAGCCCAGAATAAATGAGAAAACTTCAAATTAGCATAAACCAAAACCAATGCTCCTGAGCCAAAAAACATTCTGTTTCAAAGAACAAAAGGAGGAAAGGGGGGAGAGAACAACATGAGATAAATAAACAATGTGACCGGAAGGTTGGTGTGGTGGCTTTCACCTTGAGAGCTATCTTCAGAAATGAGGGAATCCCCATGGTTACAGTATTAGAGCCAGATGCCTTCATGGACCTCAGAACCAGAGGACAGGTGAAATAGCATTTCTCCAGTACAAGATGAGGTACCTGTCTCAAGTTCAGGTCTGACTACAGTGTGACACGCAGTTTGGAGGGGATTGGTTTGAGCGGTTGACTGCAAATCAAGGTCACAGGTTCAAATCTCCCCATGTATGTCGCTTTGAATTAAAAGGATCTGCTAAATGAATCCAATCATTGCATTATACTAAGGATAACAGTATCAAGGTTGAAGCAGGAGAGGTCATGCAGCAAACACTGAGGAAAACAGGCTAATATTTACTGTAAAATACACAGGTGAAACTTTGTTTGTTCAGGGGTGGGAGACCACAAGCACTAACACTAACAAATAGAGGGGCTATGTGGGGGGGGGGGGGGGATTTAGTGCTGGAGCCAGCCCCCTGCTCCCCAAGCAAGCCACACAACTCTGGGAAAAAGCAATTTGGGGAGAGGGTATAAGCCTTTTTGCAGCGAATCAATACAAATTACCGAGCGGAATGTTGCGTCTAATCGTTTTTCTTTTTTTAACAGCCTAATTAAATTCTCATGGTATAGTTACCAGGAATCTGTGGGGGGAATGTTAAAAGCTGATTTCCTGCTCTGCGCCTGACGTCAGTCCCCGGTCTCCGGGCAGACAGGAAGTGTATTAACAGGCACGGCGAATTTCATGAATTCCGACTCTCCTCGCTGCCATAAAGCCACTGGTCTCTACTACTGTACTGTAGCTGCCCACTGTAGCATCTCATGCCAAGAGAAGACTAAGTTATAATAATATTAATAACAATGTATTCATTTTACAGATGCTTAAATCCAAAGCGACGGACAAAGGGGGATTTGAACCTTGGACCTCTAGGTCATCAGTCAAATGGTATCATAAAGCTGGGGATCCATCACATCTGCAGTGTTGCTACAGTACAGCTGTTGCCAGTGGTATGGATGACTGCATCTGGTGTGTTGATACTTGTGTGAAAGGCTCAAGAAGAATCTAAACGACTGCTGCTGACGTCATGTGTGTAAATGTAAATGAGACATGTAAATATCATATGGTAACACTTCATATACTGGTGCTTATTATAAGAGTTAGTTAATAGGTAATTAGGGCTTAGTAATCACACTTTAATGTTAATAATCATCTAATAAGTACCTTATTACTCATTAACTAACACATATTACAAGCTCCTGGATCTAAAGGGGTTCCCTTGCTTTGCCTAGAGGACAGGTTCAGCAAAACAGTTTGCATTTTCAAAGAAGCTGGTGTGCATTCAAGTAGTCACCTGTAGAGGTTCTGTTTATCAGCAAACAAACTACAAAACACTGAGGACGGAAGAAGGTTGTGTTTCTGACAGTAAGAGATGTACTGAAGTTTAGAGAGAACAAAGAATTAAAGAGTTTAACATGCTTGTCTCTTTGACATTAAAGAGGCATTCTCACACCTGAGGAATGCAATTAAATACCTTTCCTCTCATATACCCTGGCCATTCAAACATTATACCCTTCAAAGGACAAAGCCATTGTTCTGACACATACTGTTGAACTGTATTTCCAGATATCGGAGCAATATGCTAGCTTTTAATGCTGCTTTGAAATATTCAAAGTTGATCTTCAAAGTGCGGTAAATTGCCTTACAGTCACCGCAAAAGAGAAAGAGAGTTATTCATGAAAAGCTATAATCAATTGTAACAGGATTTTTCTCCCTTTGGATTCTTTGACATTTGTTTAAAATATCTGTTTTTCATCCCATTTATCCTTGTCAGGTGTTCCGGTAACTTCAAACGACCGTTGTGTCAAACAGCGGGTCGACAGGGAAAATTGGAAAAAAAAAAAAAATTGTCAAGAGAATTAATTATTAATCCCTTCCACCCCACCCTCCCCCACCCACGAAACGTGTTGATATTTGCATAATCTAATCGTATGGATTTTCTCATGATAAATGTTTTCAAATGTATCATCTGTCGTTTCTCTAATGAAGAAAATGAATATTTCAGAGCTGTGTAGTGCTAATAGGAAACCTGTCAGCCTAATGAGGAGTCAAGCCTTGACCGTGTCAATGCTGCAAAACGTTTCAATATGACAAATGAAACATTCCGAGCGTTGAAAGTGACCAGAGCTTTGCCCAAAGTCACTGGACATGGAGTTCCTCCAAAACTGTGTCCAATGATCTGTTGGTCTGGCTGCCTGTGCCCGTCTGGCTGCCTGTCTCTCTGTCTGCTTGCACGTCTGTCTGTCTGCCCGTATGTTTGTCTGTCTGGCTGTCTGTCTGTCTGGCTTTCTGCCTCTCTGTCTATCTGTCCGCCCGGCAGAGTTTCACTGAGTTCCACCCTCAGAAGGTGGCGCTCGTCTTGCTTGATTCAATCCCCTTGTACTGTAACTTTAGAAAAATTCATGAGGTGCCAAATTTTCAAATGCCATCCTTTTTCATAGCAGTCCCCATCTCTATCGATGCACAGTCAATATCAATACTGAAATGATTGCTCCATGCCATGCAGGGCTGGCAGCAGTCTTGTTCAGGGTGTTATTGAAGCTCTCTCTCTAAGGAGAGAGTTCCTAATGAAAGGAAAATGCTTATTCTCACACAGGTGTGGCTCTAGGTGGGATCTCAGGTGTAGTGTAAGATCAATATTTGATTAAACATAATGGAAAAACCCATCTACAGGCTGACCCTGTGGAATGGTAAAACCCTTCCTCTTGGGAGTTATTCAACGCATGGAGTTTGTGTGTGTGTATATATGTCTGTGTGTGTGGAAGTGCATGTGTGTGTGTGCTTGTGAGCGTGTGTGCGTGCGTGCGGCCGTTTGCGATGCAGAGTCTCAAAGCTTGCACACTTCCGACAAGCAGCAGAGAACGTCCCCTTCCTTAGCAACAGTTGCCAAGGCGTGAAAAGTTAACAGGGCTCCCCGTCGGCAAACAAACGACCCAAGCGACCAGAACGGTCCCCCCTCTCCCGCCCCGTTTGATCTCGTTTGTTTTCCCCTCCGTCTCGGCAGAAGAAGTGGGCCGGGAGTGTGGGAGAGGACAGCATCTGGACCGCTGTCTTCATCACGCAGGCCTTGGCGGGGGGGGGCGGGAAAGGCGCTGCGGACGAGCGTCCAGCGATGACACGGAAGGAGATGAGTATCGCGAGCATCAGCGGTCCCCTGTCACAGCGTCGGTGCCACACACACACACGCGCTCACACACGTTCACAAACACAAACAGCTTGTCACACGGCAACGGAAAGAGCTGGTCCCGGGTTCAAAGTGAGAGGGAGTACAAGGGAGCCGGATTGGAATTCAAACTGTTCACGGAACTGATCAAGTTCATCTGCACCTCCCCTCCTCCGCTTGGAGAGACCGAGCAGCACCAGGGACTCCCACAACAAGGGGATTCTGCTGGACCCCACAGCCACCCAGTGTTTTAAGACACGCTACTGATGTGTCACGGTGACCCTGCCGATGATTCACCGTGACACTGCTGTAGCCCGGGGAGCTGAAGCCTTGGGGTCCGGCATAACAAGTCAAGGTCATGGAACCATGTCTGTCTGACAAACCTGGTGTTGCTCACAAGACAACCTTGCAGCTCCTCAATCATCAAAGGTTCATTGAAGCCTTGTTGAAGCCACGTTGAACTGTGAACTTTGAGTTGAATGAGATGTCCGGGCCTCAACAGCCCTGAACCACCCTCCTGTTTCGTTCACGCTCGCCTGGATACACATGACACACCCTCCTCTCATTGGTCAGGAGACAACCCTGCTCTGTTTACCCAAGGCAGTGATTGGTTGAGAGGGGGAGCTTGGTTCATGTGGCCAGGGGTCAATCCTGGTTCTGATTCACCACAGCTGTGTATGTTTAGTCGTCATGGCAACCATCAGGGACTGGTTCCAGCTGGGGTGGAGGTTAACCTATCAGCGGGCCAGCTGTGGCAACACACAGAGCTGGGAGACAAATTAGACCTGTCAATCCTAGCCTGACAGGGGCCCGGAGAAGGCTTTCTGGGTCTCACGAGACTGTGCCTCACTTGTCAAACACTTCACAAACAACACAAACGTCGCAGAGCCAGGCAGGTGGAGTTTAGTGGAAAGCGAGCTAGCTAGCACGCTAACCAGCCCTACCCATGGGAGGTCAACGTCTCTGATCTGGATCTCCTGCGCACACCTCTAGCCACATCCTGTGTTTGACCAGTCAATATTTAGTGCAGGAAAAGAAACACCTTGAATGATGTGGAAGTTAGCTTCATCATCTGTTATGGCTGCATGCACCATTTTGTGGGGCTTATCAGTGTTACAGTAGTTATTAGCCGGGTGGGAAATACTGTAGGTGTTTATGGAAAACATACCTAACAACACCAAACAATCTTTGTCACACGGAAGGAGATTAAGCAGCATGACATTTGCCTTGTTAAGTACCTTGAAAGTTATTTTTATGACATGACCCTTCCTGTATTCATCGTCTGCGGTGCGAAGAGACATGGGGGATGTTGGGAAGACAGTTGTTGTGGCTGTCAAGGACGGCTGACAGATGAAGGGGTGGGAGGAAGAGAGTGATGCCAGGGATCTACTTTCAGTGCTTCTTTTTACCACTCTCCTCTTTCTCATAATGCTCTCTCTCTCTCTCTCTCTCTCTCTCTCTCTCTCTCTCTCTCTCTCTCTCTCTCTCTTTCCTTCATCTATGTATCTATGTGTATATGTATCTATGTATCTCTCTGTCTCTTCCTCTCTCTCTGCGCTGTATATATAATTCTCTCACACAAACTCCATCCTTCTGGAATCATCAGACTCTCTCTCTCCTTATCTCCATATTGTTCTCTCATTCTCTCTCTCTCTCTCTCTCTCTCTCTCTCTCTCTCTCTCTCTCTCTCTCTCTCTCTCTCTCTCTCTGTCTCTCTCTAATCTCACTCTCACTCCTCAACATATCTCTCTATTCACTGGAACTCTTCTAGGTCTCTTCTTCTGCTCCACCTCACTGCCCGCCCCCCCCCCCCTCCCCCCACCCCTTTCCCTTCTCTCCTTGTGTGTCTGTCTCTTACGAAAGAGCGATGCGAGCCATAAATAAATATGCCTTCATTGTGTTTCTCCACAGTTCAGGGGCTCACAGAGCACAGAAGGCAGAAAAATAATCATTCTTTGTTACTCTCAGAATCAACAGAGCAAACACTGCAGCCAGACCCTTTGTCCGTACACGGCCCGTGTTGGAATGCAACGCTCCAGAGTCCCCAAGGACACAGCTGAGCAGGCCCGAAGATGAGCCATCAAGATGCATGCGTTCACCAAGCTGTAGTGTGCTCAGACTGGCCAGGTACTAGAGGGGGAGAGTTAGAGAGGGAGAGGGGGAGAGAGGGAGAGGGAGAAGAGCAGTTTTGCTCGGTATACCTAAACACATTGCATTTTGTACATGCAACAACAGTAATATTTACATTGTGTACCTTTGTCAACCCACTGCATCCTGTACTGTGTACACATTTGATTTAATACAAGTTTCTACTTGTATAGTTCATTGCATTATTGTACTATTTGTTAGTGTTTGCATTGATAGAAGCTATTATGCCTTTTTTTTTTAAGCAACTGTGTAAATACCACTCAGATTTGATTGAATTCCATCCCACAGACCAATCCCTTGGGGTGAAGTCTAAGCAAGGCTCCAATCAATGCTGCCTACTCCAACTCCCTGTGACAAAACGGTTTCTGTCACACATTAAATGTTATCTGTGATGGGGGAGAAAATTGATCGGCATTTCTTTTAGATTGAATGGCTGACCTTTACAAACCTTCAGCGATAGTGATTTCAGATACGACGCGTCTAATCGGAGGTGAGCAAAATGTCTTATCGCCCATCGGCAGCCTCTTATCATGCGTCTGTCCCGCTGCTTCGAGCCCGCACATCCAGGAGAATAAAAAGTTATTTTTGCCTCCTTTCTGGTCCCCCAGAGATGACAGGGTCATTGTTTGGCCTTCAGAGCTCCTCCGATGCACGATCACACCCAGAGCTCCGGCCTGGTAGCCCCAGGCCTGGTAGCCTCGGGCCTGGCATGACCAGACCCAGCAAGCTGACATCCACGTGCTTGAAGTAATACTTAGTGAACAGGTAATAAGGGCCTTATACAGTAAGATGAGTATTAACATTATTGTGTGTTAACACAATGTAAGTGTTATATGTGTGTATTTTATAGTGTTTTAAAATATATATGAATTAGGGCTAGTATTAGGGTAAGGATGGGTGCAGACAATGGCATAGGAACACAATCACACAAATACTACAATTGTTCTTCTTACAGCACGTTTATTTTCAATTTAAACATTCTATAGTACAGAACTGCAATTACATTTTGAACAATCATGCTTGTCATTGTAGTGGTCACAGTAAATTACTGTGTCAACAAAACAAATCCATCAAAAAGCGCAGAACACAAAGAAGGCTAAGAAAACAAGGAAAGAAAAATGGCATTTTCACCGAGGTAACAGGGCTTGAGAACGCTACAGTACTGTAATATCAATACCAGTTCATTCTGGGTCAGCATCCTTTTCATGAACATCACAGGCTATATTTTCCTCTCCCTTGTCCACCTCTCCCTTGTCCACCTTCTCTCATTCTCACCATTCCACAACCTCATCCTCCATGATTTCAAAACACAAGCGAGCTTACCCGTTACCCTTTTTATTCATTCCAATCTCCTGATTGCTTGTTGAATATTATTGGTCATCAGTGCCTATGGACAATTGGTTGTGAAGGGTGTTTAAATTGTGCTGGTTTAAGCTAAACTGTGGTTTCTGAATTACAACATGGTGACAAATGTGTCTCAAAGGGAGAGTTGTGTTTAGACATTTGCAAAGAAGTGTGAATGGACCTGAGAAATGTGTCAAACAGAGTTAATAGTGTTTCTAGACTGGGGTACATGGTCTTTCTGCTGGAAATTGGCTAAATGCTTTGTGTGATGATGACTTACACATCAAATTTTTGTGTGTTGGCAATTGAGAAAAACTGTAACTAACGCTTATTACAAGCACCTGGATCTAAAGTGTTACCGAAGGAGACAATGTTAAATGAAAAATATTGTCTTGTACATACTATGTAGGCCTATGTTGTTGGATAAGTCTGAGAAGATCCAGTTTAGTATATTCTGTAACCTGCGGATACGTAATAACTTAAGTAAGTATCTGAAATCTATCAAGGGAATTCATTCATACATTTATTGATAAATCAATCCCATTTTATTTATGTAGCACAATATTTTGTGCGTCATGATGTTCTGTGTGGGATCTTCATTATGGCCTTGATCATGCTGTCACTTGCCATCCACTTTATCTCAATGAGTCTGCAGATGAATGAGCACCTGTAGTCTTTACCACAAACCTCTCTGACAGAGCTGCATGCCTAGCAGCTAATTAGCCAATGACAGAGCACTTTTCCCCCGGTCAGTCAGGTGGCCCATTAACGACCAATCACAGTGAAGAGTTAAGAGCTCAAAAAGGGGACTAAATTCTGGAGGCTTGTAGGAAACGGCCAATATCACATACTGGATGAGGTGGAGCTCGTGAGTAATAAACAGGGACATGTACATCAGCCTGCAGCAAAACACACACACACGTACACAAAGCACACACACACAAAACACACACACGTACACAAAACACACACACACATACACGAAACACACACAGGCGATGGGGGGAGAACGGTTGTAAACTTAACAGCTCCTTAGAGCTTCGCTGTGGACTGTAAATGTGTGTTATAATCCTGTGGGTATCATTACCTTCCTTTTGAGTGTGTGCCTGTGCGGGTGTGTGTGTGTGAGAATGAATGTGTGTGTCTGTGGATAAAGGATGTCATCTCCAGTGATGAATGAACCCAGGTCCAGGCTCTTTCTGGGGTTATTATTCCCATTTATAGTCCACGTCCCCAGCTGACCATCCCTCATTTCACACCATGAATAAGCATACCAGCCCAAGCTTAATCACACGTTCAGCTTCACAATGCTCAGTGAGCAACGACGTGTTTGCTGTCGTGTTTCGGGTGCAAACGACTTTCAGGCTTTTCACGCAGCCAGAGTCTTAAACTCTTCTTTGTATCTGGTTTGCTTATGTCGCATCGACCTGCAGGAAATGATTATAGAACAGCAATAATCTTCTGTTGTGTTACTTGTAACTTCAAGTTGCGCGCAAAGATCGATATGACTCGAGCTGGAGCTATTTTTCTTTATTAAAGACACATCCCAGAGTTTATTCAGACCTGAGAGAACTCAAGTTTACTTAAAAGAAGAAAAGAAAAAAATCTTACCCTCCCATCTTACCCTCCCCATCTCACAGTCTCTCTTACTCCCTCCTCCTCATCTTCTGATCTTTTACGTTCTCGCAGCACTCCTCTGTTTCTCCTTCCTCCCCCCCTCCCCCCTCCCCCTCCCCCCTCCCCCTCCCCCCTCCCCCTCCCCCCTCCCCCTCCTCCCTCCCCCCTCTCGCTCTCCTCGCTCTCGGCTCCGCTCCTCCACCCCCCCATGGACCCTCTCCCCACTTTCCTCCACCAGTCGCTCCGCCTCGTCTCTCATGCCTTGCTTTCTCCCCACCCTCCCCCTCCTCCCTCTCTCCCCTCCTCCCCCCTCTCCTCCTCTCCTCCGCTCCTGTCTTACACTGTTCCCCCTCCTCCCGGGACTGCCATTATGTGTCCTTCCCCTTCGATTACCAGGGGACGAAATGGAACACGTGAATGACAGCAATTCCATCCCATTACAGTAGGACGTTCTGCTCCTGGCCAGGCAATTACCCAATAAGAGAGCAATGTTGGACCTTGTCAAGGATAGATGTAGTGTAGTTACAATTGTCCTTTTACCAGGACCAAAACAACAGCACGAAAAGCCCTAGCTGCTCTTACAGCTGGGAGACTAATGGGAATATTAAAGACAAATGAGGGAGAAAACAACATATGGAGCTAATGGTAGAGGGAGAAAATGGCGCTGTAAGAAAGAGACTTGACGTGAGAGGAAGGAAGAGGATGGAAAGAGAATGACGGTCGTACATTCTGGAAGATTCGGGTGCAGTCAGCAGTCACGGGGGTTCTATATTCAATTCACAGCAGGGATGAACCAGATTGGACAGGGAAATACCAGGCTCTCCATTCTTCAGCCCAGTGTTTGTGTAAACAACTGTTGCATGATGTCTTGTCTGGGCCCAGCTCTCTGGAACATTCTGATTATCATCTCTCATCTGATATGGGAGATGCAGTCACACACATGCACAGGTAGGCACACACACACTCACAGATACAGTATGCAGTCCCACACAATCACGCACACACAAAGGTATACAATTGCACACACACAGATGTGCACACACAGGTACACAACACACCGCACACCGGTACACACACACACACACGCATGCACGCATACAGACACCGGTATGCATATATAGACGTGCCCAGACACACACAAAGGCACACAGGTAAACACACACAACTTGGCACACAAACCCGAGTACGCACACATATACACGGATACAAATGATTTTGTTTGGTGTTTTATGGTGTCTGTCCTCCCTGTTACGGAGCAGTCTGTTTGGATCTATATCAGCGGAGCCTCACAGCTGTTCTACACAGATAACACCTCCACCACCATGAATAACTCTAACAGCTCCACAACTCCACACTCCTCCAGCGCACCAGCCAGACACTTCCACGATTCACGGCTCCAGATCAGTTACAGTACCTGTACAGGAGTGGGCGCAGCTCACGAGGCCCTGTCAGGAGGGGGGAATGTGTCTTTCTGGGGCATTGGTGGTGGACTCGATAGATGTGTCAGCGGTTGGAGCCGCTTCTTCCTGCTCTTGCGGAGCTGTTGGCGGGACGGCGGCGTGCTCTCCTGGCACGGGGAGACGAGGTGTCGCGGAGAAACGGATTAGGAGACGACGACGGCTCCTGTGTTATTCAGATGTTCTGTTGTTTCCTAACCGTCAGACTGGTTCGGGCTGGCGTCGACGCAGGGTGTGAAGTTGGAGAGAGAGAGAGAGAGAGAGAACGAGAGAGAGAGAGAGAGAGAGAGAGAGAGAGAGAGAGAGAGCGAGAGGAAGAGAGATGGGGAGAGAGAGGGAGAGACAGAGAAAGAAAGTAAAAGAGTGACAGACACAAAGTAGTTAAAGACGACTAACTACGTTGACTAGGACTACTAAATTAGTTGTAGTACTCTATTTAGTGGTTAAAAACTACAAACAAACTAACAAAAGAGGGGGAAGCAGAAAAAGAGAGAGAAGAGAGAGAGAGAGAGAGAGAGAGAGAGAGAGAGAGAGAGAGAGAGAGAGAGAGAGAGAGAGAGAGAGAGAGAGAGAGCGAGTAGGATGTACTATAAACAGGCGAGAGTGCTGGCTTGGTGGGTAACTGGGGACAGAGAATGGTGCTTTGATGTGATAAACTGGTTCCCGTGGGGTAATTCATTTACCTTCCTTGGCCTTCCTCCTTTTCCTGCAATTACAGCAGCTTGTTTCCTCTGCACAGATCTGAATGCTGGATTGTTGTTTCTGTGGGCCATAAAGCCACTCTCCTCCGTCATAAATCCCTCATTATCATCGCAAGTTGTTTTTCTCCTCCACAATATTCTAGCAGCTCAACTTGTTTACTTGCTCCGCGTTATTAGCTTAGCATGAGGGAAATTCATCACCGCTCCCTCTCTCTCTCTCTTTTTCTCTATTTCTCTCTGTCTATCTCTCTCTATCTCTCTCTCCCTCTCGCTCTCTTTCCCTCTCTCTATCTCTCTCACCTTCTCTCTCCCACTCTATCTATTTATCTCTTGTTTGTCTCTCCCACTTGACCTCCCTCGGTTTACGGCTCTCCGTCTCTTACGCTCTCTCACAAATTAAGTTGATCTCTCGCTCTCTCCCCCTCTCTCCCCCTCTCCTCCCGAGAGAGGGAGAGAGGAACGGAGGAGTGCGGATGACAAATGAACAGCCTCGGAGAGGAGGGAGGATGGATGTCGAAATGTGAAACAGCCTTGTTAGACCGGCTGGGAGAGAGCAGCAAGACCTCAGCTCACCTCTGGCTGAGCGCGAGGGTGTCACGTCCATCCTGTTGTAGGGAAGTTGAGGGTGAAGGTGAGGGTCGTTACATAAGAGAGCGGAGGCAGAGACAAGGAGGGAGGTGGGAAGGAGACAGAGAGGCGTAGAGACGGACGGATAATGAGTTGAGGAGAGAGAAATATTGAGGGTGCAAGAGGAGCAAAATGGAGCGATAGACCGGCTCAGGACAGGTGAGGACAGGGAGAGAAAAAGTGGCGATGGAGGGGGAAAAGTTGTTCATGAAAGTGAGAAAAGAAAGACAAATAAAGGCTTGAAAGATAAAGGGAGAAAGAGAGAGAAAGGGAGGGAGAGGGGGGGCGTTCGGGACCGCGAGCGATGAGACAGATCGGAATGGCCATGGGCATTGGTGTTAATGGTGCTGGATCACTGTGAAGCTGGGGGTCACGCGCGTGAAGAGAAGCAGGTGGCCGTGTCTTTGGGTTCGAGAGAGGCGTGACCCACACCACCAATCACACGCAGCTCTGCAGAGGGTCTATCAATAGATGGGAGGGAGCGGAGGAGGGAGAGGCGGGAAAGTGGAGTGACAGATGAGTGATGATGTGTGTGAACATCGAAGAGCTTTCTGTCTCCCTTTCCTCGTTCTCCCTTTCTCTTTATCTCTCCCCCCTTCATTATTCTCTCTCTCTCTCTCCCTCCCTCTCTCTCTCTCTCTCTCTCTCTCTCTCTCTCTCTCTCTCTCTCTCTCTCTCTCTCTCTCTCTCCCTCTCTCTGTTTTGATGTATTTATTTCCAGATGGCTCAAATCATGAAGGTAAATCCCATTCCACCGTATGTCCATAAGCTCCGAGAATAATCACACAGCTTCAAGCAAACAGGGTACTGACCTTACCCAATCAGTTTTTTCCCTCACAAAACCATTAAAAGTATTGTCAGGGATGACGGCCAGGATGAGACTATTTCTGTGATCCCAAGGCGCACCAGGCAAACCAGACCCAGACACCAGCCTGTCCCCAAGCCCACACACGCGGAGATGACTATCTGTGTTTTCATTAAGAGGCACAGCGAGGTGTGGAGATAGCAACGTCTGCAGGCAGCCGGGATGGAACATGATGTCTCCATCTGCTCCGCTCCGCACTGCAGAACACGCAGCGTCATCTGCTGGGCGGACAAGGTATCACACCCAGCCTCCACTTGCCTGACGAGGGCGTGGAGGTGCTAAAGGGTGGTCTGAAAAAGGTTGTTCAGCTCAGTTTCGTGAGCTGCTATGTGCCATGACATCACTTCTTTCTGAACTCCAACTCCCAGCAGCCCCACTATGCCGAGAGTCAGCAGGAGATAGCTGGGGGAAGGGGGAGACGAAACAGGAGGAGGGGAGACACAAGGAGGGAGGAAGACACTGGAGACACTGGAGCTGAACAGCAGGAAGAGTGTCCTGGAAGAAGAGGAGATGTTTGCAGTAGAAACTCTGTAGCTGATAATCGATAGTCAGGAGAGAATCTCCGTTGAATAAAAATATGTATTCGCCAGTTTCAGTTTGAAGCCTATGTTGAACTACACCCACAGAGCCTGCTCCTCATCGGTATCTCCAGCGACAGACTCGCAAGACTGGCTCGACCATTGCAGGAGGCTTGCCAATCAAAACAGCATGACAGAAGTTGAGGTGCTCAAGCTGTCAGCAAGCAGGCGGAGGAGGGAGGCAGAGAGAGGAATAGAGAGAGAGAGAGAAAGGCGGAGAGAGAAAGGGAGAAAAAGGCAGAGAGAGAGATATGCTGACAGAGAGAGCCTTTCACAGGACTGATTTTGTACTAGCTATCTGATCTGAAGGGCAGGATTAAGCTGTTTCTTAACCGGGTTCATTAACATAACTCCTAGCGCAAAGCCAGAGTTCTGCCATCTGATACAGTTGCACACAGAGCTACTCAACACATGTGGTTGAGATAAGCCATATATTATCCTTCTACCTCCCACTCTCTCACCCTACATCTCTCCTTGACTCCTCTCCTCTGCTCTTCTGTCCTTTCCTCTCCTCCTCCTCTCCTCTCCGCTCCTCTCCGCTCCTCTCTGTCTCCTCCTCTCCTCTTCTCTCCTCTTCTCTTCTCGTCTCGTACTGTTAGATGTAATTACTGTACAGTCTGTCTCTGTTTCCTATTAGCAGACAAAGCTTGGATAATGTCTCCTCTGGGAGAAGCCAAACCTATTTTATTCAGGCCTAACAAGGTCTCTCTCTCTCTCTCTCTCTCTCTCTCTCTCTCTCTCTCTCTCTCTCTCTCTCGCTCTCTCTCTCTCTCTCTCTCTCTCTCTCACGCACACTTTCTCTCTTTCCTGTTTGCGCTGTCTTTCGTTTTCTCTCCCTCTCCCCTTTCTCTCTCTTTCTCTCTCTCTCACATTTCTCCCTCTCTCTTTCTCTCCCTCTCCCCTTTCTCTCTCTCTCTCTCTCTCTCTCTCTCTCTCTCTCTCTCTCTCTCTCTCTCTCTCTCTCTCTCTCTCTCTCACATCTCTCTCTCCTCCACCTCCTACGCCACAGAGGAAGTGAGTGGTGTATGTTCTCATCCTTCTTATCCTTGTTCCTCCAGCTGTGGTTCGCTCTGGTGCTGTCAGATCTGGAGAGGACAACCCACTGCCTGTTCATTATCTTGAGCTGAGCCCACTTACACACACACACACACACACACACGTACACAGTCATGCACACACACACATATTCACACACACACACTCACGCAAGTACACACTCACGCACACATTCTCTGAGATAAAAGCCTCGTCTCTGACAAGGGTTTTGGGTGTAACAAGGCGGACTGTCAGTGAATGACAGCACTGACTCATCTGGCAGGATTAAGCTGGATGTCTCTGGGCTAGGCTAGGCCTGGCTAGATGTATCTGGGCTAGGTTAGGCCTGGCTAGATGTGTCTGGGCTAGGTTAGGCCTGGCTAGATGTGTCTGGGCTAGGTTAGGCCTGGCTAGATGTGTCAGGGCTAGGCTAGGGTTGTCTAGATGTGTCAGGGCTAGGCTAGGGTTGGCTACATGTGTCAGGGCTAGGCTAGGGTTGTCTAGATGTGTCAGAGCTAGGCTAGGGTTGGCTAGATGTGTCAGGGCTATGTATGCCATTTGAAGCTACAGTATGAAAACTGTTCTGTCCAGCTGAGCTAGAGAACCTCTGACAGCAGTGCCCCCCACCCTGTGCCCGCACGCCCGCATGCTCTATCGAAGCCTAAATCCTCTAAGTGGTTTAAGCCCCATCTTTTGCTGAGCCGCAGTCTTGTAATACCCGTTTATTTGCCTTTCAGTGATTGTACATTAATTACTGCAGAAAGCAATTAGACTCCTCCGATTAGGCCTGGCCAGCCAAGCAGAGGGGCTCAACTCCCATAGCACAACCCCTGCTGGACACACACACGCACGCGTATGCACACACACTTTGCATACACACATAAACACACACATTTCACCATTTCACACACACACACACACACACACACACAGACACTTTACACACAGACACACATAAATTACACACACTCACACACACTCAAATACTTTGTACACACAAACGCACACAACGGTCAGAAAGATGCTGTTCTGGGCAAGACAAGTGCATAGTGTCAGAGCCAGAATAGAATCCCTCTGAGCACTGGGAGAGGAGATTAGGAGAGAGGCAAGCTGAGGACAAGACTGAGCACTGTTTAACCGTGATCAGAGAGTGCTTGGTAAGCAACAAAGGCAGCTGCTCGACTTCAGTATTCAAACATGCCCGTGTCCTTGTCCTCACAGTACAGTAAGTCAAACATGCTGACATCCACTAAATGAAGTGGTTGTGTCTCAATGCTCTGATAGGAGTGGTTGGTGGCAGGTGGGCACGGAGGGTGGAGGAGGGCAGGGCAGGGAGGTGGGTGGAGGAGGGCAGGGGAGGGCAGGCAGGGAGGGTGGAGGAGGGCAGGGGAGGGCAGGGCAGGCAGGGAGGGTGGAGGAGGGCAGGGGAGGGCAGGGAGGGGGGGTGGAGGAGGGCAGGGGAGGGCAGGAGGAGGTGGAGGAGGGCAGGGGAGGGCAGGGAGGGGGGGTGGAGGAGGGCAGGGGAGGGCAGGGAGGGTGGAGGAGGGCAGGGAGGGCAGGGAGGGGGGGTGGAGGAGGGCAGGGGAGGGCAGAGCAGGGAGGGTGGGTGGGGGAGGGCAGGGGAGGGCAGAGCAGGGAGGGTGGGTGGGGGAGGGCAGGGGAGGGCAGAGCAGGGAGGGTGGGTGGGGGAGGGAGGGCAGGGGAGGGCAGGGAGGGTGAGGGGGCCTGCCCCTCCAGCTGAGAAAACCTGGGCCGGTGTTCCTGCTCACTGATCAATACATCACACACATAATCAAATAAACCCATGTGCTCTGTCTCACACACAAACACACACTCCTGTACCTGACATAGGAGTCGGCAGTTTAGCATTCCACTTGATGAAACACCCACTCTCACTCCATACACAAACACACACACAGGCACCACACGCAAACATCCGTGTACACACACGCACACACATGTGCTCTGGTTCCTAAACACAATAAAGAGGGGACCCTTCATGAGAAAGACAGAGCTATGACAGAAAACATATTTATAATCAGTTTATTTTCTTTTGTACTCAACAATCACCAACACATAGCACACACATATTCTTTATCTTTCTTACGCACACACGCACGCACGCACCCACACACCTACATACACACACACACATATACAAACACACACAGACAAACAGCCATTGGACAGTAATCCATTGTCTTTATTGTTTGAATTCACCAACGTTCTGCATAACTACATCCAGCTGCATTCATCATCATGACAGGGTTCAGAAAACATCAAACGCAGTTCCTCCAGAGACCTGTAGGTGGTGCTATAACACAGTCAACCTGAACACAGCGTCCTCTAATTTCTTGCTCTGAACCAGCATCAACAAAGCACACATAATTACAACAACATCTTTGTCAACTCTTTTATCTCAAGACTCTTATCATCTTGGATTCAACTTGATTCGGAACATATTGTCAAACACAATCATGGAATTATCCGGTATCATTTGGAGCGCTTTGTGGCACAGAGCTATTCCAAGCAGTTAAAAAATACATATCCACACGGTTGATTTCTTTCTTCTTTCAGTAAATATGTACTTATCGGCGTATTTACTGAATCTATTTAGCAGAGAGGAGGTTAAAAATGTATGAGCTGATAAAAGTTGACATCATTTCCCTTCGTGGAGTACATGTGAGTATAGACTTTGAAAAAGTGTCTTTACAGTTATTTAGTCTTCCTACGCTTTAATCATATTTGCTTTGGAACATTACGGTTGAGGTTTAAGATCTAGCATCTATTAAAAGAAAATCCATAATTTAGTAGAAAAATATTAAAATAATAAGTTTCCAAAAGATTTCAAACTGGTCACATTAGTTGATATCCGTTACAGACATCAAGCCAATGGATGGACTAAATACTTGTAGGTTTGTTAGAATTGAGTATTAATACTCATCGATACAGCAACAACCACAGTTGTTAAAATAGGAATATTGCATGCCTAACAATGTATTTGCATTGATACTGCAGTCTTCATATTTGGGAAAGTGCTCCATAGATTTAATATGTTAACTAATCCCTACCCTACCAACTGTACATGTTATTATAGATCACATTGTGATTTATACATATTTTTCACATTGAGGAAAATATTATTATTAAAAGCTGGTTAGCGTCTCTCATTTGGTTCCTCTAGTTTAGCAGGGCTACACTTCTCAACTCAACCACCTTTAAAACTCTGACCTCAACTACCTCTGAACTCAACCAACTCAAATCAACTACCTCTCAACTCTGACCTCAACAATCTTTGAACTGAACCTGCTCTCTACTGTAACCCACTTCGGAACTCACCCACTTCTGAAATCACCCACTTCTCTACCTTCCGAAGAGCCACCAATACTAGCGGTGCAAAACCCTCCTCTTCTTCAAATGGAGGCCAGCTAGGCATCTCGAAGACACGCCTTTCCTTTTCCAGAACATTTCGATGAAGAAGTTACTATGGAGCTCAGACCATGGCCATACAGGTGACTAAGGCCTAACTGTCAGCATGTGTCATTGTTACTCTACTGTGGAAGGTGACAGTGTTTGTCTGCTGTGATACTGCTGTCTCCCGTGTCTCACACACCAGGGCCGTCAGACATCCAAGTGTTGAAACCGTTGAGAAACAACAATAATGGGAACCGTCTGAACCATCCTACAGTACAAATGCAGCAAGCAAGCCAACATGACTATGAAGAAAATGGCGTCAAAATACAGTTTACAGAGCAACAAAAAGCATCTCTCTTTTCTTGCATAAACCTTTTCAATAATGCATTATCTTCCCAGGTTATATAAGTTTGATAATCGATAGGTCTGTAGGTTTTCTGTTCAGTGCACGCCCTTATCCTGTCTGGTAGGGAACAAAACACCCCCGAAATCTATTTCAAAATGTTGTACTTTACAGAGCAACCCCTTCCCTGTGTAAAAGCCCCTGTAAGACCACAGCAGTGCAACAACATACTGTAAAGCTCAGATTTCAACGTCATCTTAGCTAGCAGACAAGTTTCATCAACATACTGTATGAACCAACAGAACATTGTGACCATAGAATCTTTTTTTCTGAATCTGATAAGGAAAAAAGTTAATGAGTACTATCTTTAATACAGAATGTCAGAACTACTAACACCAAAGCCTTATCTGCAACCCAACTGTGGTTTGTTATTTTTGCCTTGAAATAGAGCAAGTGCACATGAAGATACACCCACTAGATTTATTTTTCTCCATTGAAAATGATAATATTAATTAATTCACAAAAATAAATGACAACGTACACAAATATCCAAAAACCAAAACGGAGACAGCTCAAGACAGGTTTTTTTTCTTCGATTTTCTTTTTCATTTGTTGTTGTTTTTAAATTACACATAACCATCACCAGTAGTAGGTAAAACTCTTCTTCCCATATAGGGATTGAATATTCATCAAAAAGCACAGTTAGTCAGTCAGTCAGTCAGCTATACCAGCGGGTGGCGCTGTAGTATGGAGACTGTGATTGAGAGAGAGGAAGGGAGGGGGGCCTCGGTGCCACGCCCTGCTGGGTACAGGTGGCAGTTGAGATTGAGGCCGGGGGCCCTCAGGAGGCCTGCTGGGGAGGCCCTGGGGCTCAGAGAGCAGACCTGACTGTGCTGGGGGGGGGGGGGTGGGGCCCGTCTGGGGCTGGTCTGGAGAAAGAAGATAGGGTCGAGGGGGGGTTAGAGGGGGGGTTGAGGGGAGTCCGGGGGTTCTCAGTTGGAGGTGAGCCCTCCAAGGTGACACCTGAAGAGAGACAAGAGAACAAAAAAATGATGTCTCATCTTCTCAAGACACTGAGGAGGCACAGTGCTACGGAGGATGTGAGAGGATTTACTGTTTGCTGGATGATCTCAGTGTCGGCCATCTTGTCTCTTCAGCATATCGTTTCTAAATGACGAGGGTTCTGTGTGGGGGGAAGGAGAGCAGGAGTCAAAGAGAGGGAGAGAAAATAAAAGGGATATAAAGAGAAAGACAGAAAGCAAAAGTGAGATGAAAAGAGGGAGAGATTGAGAGCACCATAGAGAGACAGAGACGAAAATAAAGAGAAAGAGAGACAAACAGAGAGAGCGATGGATGGACAGAGAGAGAGAGAGAGAGAGAGAGAGAGAGAGAGAGAGAGAGATGGATAGAGCGATACCGTGTCGTTCCACTGGTGGGGCAGGTCCTCAGGCTCGGGGGGGTACGACATCCAGGAGGGGCTCCTGTAGGAGGAGGGGGGCGACATGACGAAGTAGTCCGAGTAGCCAGGGCGGTTGGCAGATATGGCGTAGACTGCTGTCATTGGGTTTCCTGGAAGACAACGACACCCATCAGTCACTGTGGGTCTGTAGAGAAGGGCAGTTCAACACTCCAAAACAAAGATGTGAAACGCAGTGCACATCCCCTGCTATTAGCACACACACACAGTGTGAATTATACAATGACAATCGGGGGGGTCAACTTCTTCTCCAGGGCGTAAAGTCATATTTACGATTACAGGTAAGAACGATATATAAATGCATTTTCCCTCTTTTGGGGGGGTCCAAGTCTTAATTAGGGGGGTCAAACCCCTGTAATTCGAACCCTGCACACACACACACCTGAGTAGCTGGTCATGGTCTGGTCTACAGTGACAGCAGGGAAGGGAGCTCTGGACAGCGGCAGATAGGGGGCGGTGTGGAGCTCCGAGACCTCCGCCACGCGCGGCTTCAGGCTGACGTCAGGGGTGGATCTGGAGGGGGGAGGGATGAGGAGGGAGGGAGGGAGATGTGGGGGGAGAGGAGGAGGGAAAAGAGGGAGAGGAATGGGGGGAGGAGGAGAGGAGGGAGGGAGGGGTGGGTGGAGGAGGAGAGGTGTGTAGGGGGAGAGGGTTAGAGGAGGGTGTGACAGCACCAGGAGTCAGATGGTACTCACTTTTTCCGTCGCTGAGAACACACAAACAGCTGTATGATCGTATGTACGTGTGGTGGTAGAGATTGTGGTCCCGGTAGGACACTTAGAACGTTTACATAGCATGTAGTCATTTAGCAAAAAGCTTTAATCCAAAGCTACAGAGAAAAGTGCTCTACTAAGTGCAGCGAATAATGAAGGATTTAAAAACTTCTAACAATATTACAGAGGTTAATGCCGATTATGGCTACCCAGTGCAATAGCAACATTATGTCTCCAATCGTAGTGCTGGTATAACGTAGTACTATGGTGGTCATTAGTTCAATTTCGGCTAGTCGAAAACTACAGTGAACCATAAGCTGCTTAGATAATGGCATATGTTAAATGGTACAATAGAATGACCAGGCTGCAGTTACCAGTCTCACAACTAGATGGCAGCTGTGCTCTACATGCCTCCTGGTAGCTGCAGCAGTGCATCTCAATGAAGATGCAGAGGATTTTTAATTATGCACATCAACCAACAGGGCAATAAATAACAGCCACTACATTAGCTACTATTCTCAAGTGTTTTCGTTTTAACATTTGAGTACACTGAAGATGAACCAGCAAGAAAGAAGGGTGTATTTAACTACATGTACTTGTAACCTAAGGCATGCGTGCGTGAAAGTGTGTGTGTCTGTGTGTGTGAGGTACCGTCTGAGCGCGCTCCCCAGGGGGGGTCCGGGGCGGGAGGGGATGAGAGGGGGCGGAGACCCCAGACCCATGTCAGGAAGCTGTGTGAACCTAAAACCCTGCAGCAGCCAATCAAACGGGAGTGAACACACAGGACAGCCAATCATTCCCACTCCACTTTTCACCCTCCAACACGAGCCCAACCCGCCAGAAGGGGCAGCATATTCCACAACGTTTTGACGAAATAAATAAATAAAATACAAAATAAACATTTTGTTCTCGTCCAGTTAGCCCACTACCCACTGACTTTACATCACCTACGAACCCATCCACTCGAACGTTTAAATCCCAACACTGTATCCTTAGTCTTGCATCCACACTCTCAAAATCAACCCAAAAAATCGTCTCTGTTTCACTCACAGGCTTGGGTAAGCTACACTGGTGCATCTCCCCGTAGCCTGGCCTCTGGCGCCCCCCACAGGGGTGGTTCATGGTGCCCGGGGCGCTGGTCACCCCCTCCGAGTAGGGGCTGGTGTGGCTGGGGTTGTAGGAGCTGTGCGGGTGGCCGTGGTGGTGGGGGTGGCGGTGGTGGCTGGAGGCGGCGGCGGCGGCTGAGGCGGCGGGAGGGGGGGGCTCGTCCGGGGCCAGACCGAAGGCGTTGCCCAGGAGCATGTGCATCTGCTGGCGGACCTCGTCGATGGACGGCTGGGAGCTCAGCGTGGAGGAGTCCGAGTGACCCTTGACCCTGTGGCTGCCTCCGTAGCCCAGCGAGCTCATCAGGCGGTCCACGTTGGTCTCCTCGAAGGGCTCGGGCTCCCCCTGCAGGTCACACAGGGGATCACACGCAGGGGGCTGAACGCCCACGGAGAAGCTTACGGCGACAGTCAGACTACGCCAGGTAGGCATGTCTGAACGCGCGCGCGCGTCATGCGTGTCGGACACACGCGCACGCATGTGCACGGACACGTACACACGCACTGACCACGCACACCCGAAGTTATCCATTTGTGATTTCGGAGGCTCAGCACTTTCAAGGCTATTAACTGGTATCGAGCTTCTCATCTGAATCACTGAATAGGCTGTAATGATATTCATGTTCATTGGCATTCAGTTAGGTGCTGCTGTGCAGGCAGCAGAAAGAGATAGCTCTCTCTCTCTCTCTCTCTGCTTCTGTCTCTCTCTCTCTCTCTCTCTCTCTCTCTCTCTCTCTCTCTCTCTCTCTCTCTCTCTCTCTCCGCTTCTCTCTCTCTCTCTCTCTCTCTCTCCGCTTCTCTCTCTCTCTCTCTCTCTCTCTCTCCGCTTCTCTCTCTCTCTCTCTCTCTCTCTCTCTCTCTCTCTCTCTCTCTCTCTCTCTCTCTCTCCGCTTCTCTCAATCTCTCACTGTCTTTCTCGCCTGCTCTCTCTGCCTCTGTCAACCTCTCACTGTGTGTCTCTCTCTCCACTTATCTCAGTCTCTCTGTCTCTCTGTCTCTCTGTCTCTCTCTCAATCTCTCTTCTCCTTCTCTGTCTTTCTCTCAATCTCTTCTTTCTCTCTCATTCTCCCTCTATTTTCTTTATCCATCTCTCTTCATGTTGCTCTCTCTATAGTCTAGATAGCAGCATGTAGAAGTTTGTGCTGTTGGTAATCCTCTTGCTGAGAGCCCAGAGCGGTCCCAGGGCTTAGGTAGGGATAGAGAGAGATAGGTAGAATAGGATAGACTTTATCTGGAAGCTTCCATGGGTCATCCTTTCTGAGAAGAGAGCTTTTCCTTCCTGGCCCTCTACTGACTGCACATGACTCCACAGAGAGTGAGAGAGGGGCTAGAGAAAAAAAATCACTCCTGCAAAAACTGCTCCAAAACCACTTTGAAGAAGTGGAAAAGTTATTTTGAGAACTCAAGTTCCACACATTGGCCTCTCCAAATCTTTGACTGATATTATGGGACAGAAAAAAAACAGGAATATTTAAATTGTTTGGATACAACCTGAGGTCGATTCTAAGCGCTTGTGTTTGGGGCATTCTGCTGAGCTAAATGAAGTGCACCTCAAGTCCTTGCTGGGTGGGCAGCTATGAGAGAGAGTACCTCAGGTCCAGCGGTTTCATACTCACGTCGTAGCCGCTGTTGCGTATGCCCCTCCTGGACCTCTCCTGGAGCACAAGCAGGTCCATCTCGGCCTCCACGGGGCTGGGGCTGGACAGGGACTGGCGGCTCCAGTACGCTGGTTCTCTGGTCGTGGTGTGGGGGTGTCTGGGAGAGGGACCCCGTAGCATTATGAGTGCTCACCAGTCTTCGGTCTTTTCATTAGGATTGGTAATAACTGTAGCAATTATCCCATCAATCTCCCACCTTGAAATCCCTGTCCGTCCTTCTACCCCCCCTCCCTTTTCTCACCCTTGTACCTCCTCCTCCCCCCCTCCCCTCCCTCTCCTCTCCTCTCCTCCCCCCCCCCCTCCCTCTCTTCACCTCTGATGACAGCCCGCGAACGAGGCCCTCTTCTCCTCCGCCGTCATTGGCTCCTTGCTGTTGTCGTGACGGCCGTGCCTGTCTCTGTGCCCGTAACCGTGGCTACCGTTGTCGGAGAGGGAGAAGCCCTTCCTTTTGGCCTTCTGCCTCAGCTTGTTCCTGTAGTGCTCGATGTCTGACTTCTGCTTCAAGCCCAGGTTTACCTGGGGGGGGTGGGGGGGGGGGAGTGAGGGGAGGGCAGGGTAGGGGGGATGAGGGGAGGAGAGTGAGGGGAGGGCAGGGTAGGGGGGATGAGGGGAGGGGAGTGAGGGGAGGGCAGGGTAGGGTAGGGGGGATGAGGGGAGGGGAGTGAGGGGAGGGCAGGGTAGGGGGGATGAGGGGAGTGAGGGGAGGGCAGGGTAGGGGGGATGAGGGGAGGGGAGTGAGGGGAGGGCAGGGTAGGGGGGATGAGGGGAGGGGAGTGAGGGGGAGCAGGGAAGCACAGTTCATTTATAAATGCCAGCAGAATCCTCCCAACAAAAGAAGCCGAGACGAGTGACGTTCTGCTCAGACAGTCATGCTGAGTCACGCTTCCACACACGGCCTATTAATACTCCGCCATCGTTAGCCCGCCCGCGACCGCGGCGAGACGACAATGGGAAGACGGCAGGGGCCGTGTGGCGCTGCGGGGCTCACCTCTCCGTTCAGCACCACCGAGTCCTGGCTGTGGCTGGAGGAGGAGGGGTAGGAGAAGGTGGGCTGGCTGGCCATGGGCTTGATGGTGATGAGGCGCAGGGAGCCTGTGTGCTCCTCGTACGGGTCTGCTGACAGAGGACAGGAGCACGTCAGGGCTGCTCTACAGGGCTCTGGACACAACGTGTCCCTACTACAACTACAGTAGATTCCGTGCTTGTGTAAATAAAACCAGATTCGGATTCGGATTCTATACCACACCAGGACGTTAGTTCAACTCCATAAGAGATTTGCAGTGGAGTCTGTGGGCGGTGGGTTAAGGTGGTGTGTCTGGTTGTGGACTAGGGTGGGCTAAGGACAGTAGGCTGGGGTCGGGGTGTGTGGCAGAAGGCGAGGGTAGTGTCTGGGACATCTTGCCACGTCATTCCCATGCAGCCATGGGCTCAGCGGGCTAATACAGCCAACCAGCCAGACAAATCTGCTAATGTTGTCCCAGCTGATAGACCCAGGACTGAACTCTGAGAGGATTACTGATGCTCTGTTCCCCTGTGTGATTAAGAGAACTTCTCTCTTTCTCTTGCTCTCCTTCCCTCTTTTACTTGCTCTCTCGCCTTCTCTTTCTCTCGTCTCTTTCTTTGTCTCTCTCTCTCTCCTCTCTCCATATTTTTCTCTCTCGGTCCCCTCTTTCTCTCTCTTACTCTCACTTTATGTCTCTCTCTTTTGCCATCTCTCTCTCTTCTCTCTCTTCTCTCTCTCTCTCTCTCTCTCTCTCTCTCTCTTTTATTTACGCAAGCAGCAGTTGGGGAGTCTTATAAGGGAAATGAAACGATTACTCATCCACTGTCCTGCCCGGTGGGGATTTTCCATCCTTATTACAATTGCACAAACAATATCAATCATACAATCTGAAATTGGGTCGCAGTCAGAAGAGGTAAATAATAAACTCACTGTATTTAATGTTGCTTGGGGAAAGACTTGGTTTAAATCATCCTTATTATACTGCTGGTTGAGTAATACTGTGATTTTCTTTCTTTTTCTATATTGCTCCACCGAAGAAGATCAAATCCCCGAAACAAGACTGTCTCTTAAGACGTTGTATGTGAAATGTGTGGTGATTGGGTTGAGTCATGTGGGAGCCAATCCCATCTCTCAGTGCTCTCCTGTTCTTCTTCTGTGGTACACCAGACTGCAGAGGCACCATGGGTACCTGGAGGACCTGCTCAAGCTACCACACATGACTTCAACCCTGACAAATTATACATGCTATTGTACCCCCACATCCCTCCCTACCTGTCTCCCTGTGTGTGTTGTGTGTGTGTGTGTGTGTGTGTGTGTGTGTGTGTGTGTGTGTGTTGTCAGGGCTACTATACACGTCTGTGGACAGATATATTTAAAAGTGTGGTGTGTGTGTAGAGTGATAGAGGGGAATATGTGTGTGTGTGTGTGTGTGTGCGCACTGTAAGAGCTTGTTAGTTTTTAATGTGCTGTTCATCAGGCCAGTCTGATCCAACAGTGACTCAAGCTGTCATGAGGATGACATAACCACATGTTGGTCACTCCACCACAGAGAGACAGGGAGGCAGAGCGTGGCCCCCAGTAACAGTGGACCATGCCTGCTCTCTCTCATCCCCTCCCTAATCACCCCTACCCTCTCCATCCCCTGTATCGATTTCTTCACTTCTGTCTCTTCTCCCTCTCTCTCTCTCTCTCTCTCTCTCTCTCTCTCTCTCTCTCTCTCTCTCTCTCTCTCTCTCTCTCTCTCTCTCTCTCTCTCTCTCTCTCTCTCTCTCTCTCTCTCTCTCTCTATATCAGTCTCTCTCTCTCACCGCTCCTCTTGTGTAGCTCCTCCTTGCCGTTCTTCTGTGCTGCAGATCGCCGTGCGGACGAGCTCTTCCCCGTGTTCAGCTTCCCGGATTCGCTGCTCGTAACCGAGCCTTCCTCGCTTGGCAACCTGCTGCGGGTAACCATAGCAACAGATGCAGTGGTGTGAAGCGCTGTGCATAAAGTATCACCAGAGGTTAATTCTGGCATCATAGCAGCCCTTCACACGCAGACACACACACACACACAGTGGCCGCAGGGTTGCAAACCTGTGAGAAGTTACACAGATAAGGGTCTACAGCCAGTGTTGCTGAAGTTCACTCAGAAAGACAGCATGTCTGCAGGCTGGAGCTTTGACCTAGCTAGTCCTGCATGTCTATACTAACTGAGCTAGTCCTGCATGTCTATACTGACTGAGCTAGTCCTGCATGTCTATACTGACTGAGCTAGTCCTGCATGTCTATACTGACTGAGCTAGTCCTGCATGTCTATACTGACTGAGCTAGTCCTGCATGTCTATACTGACTGAGCTAGTCCTGCATGTCTATACTGACTGAGCTAGTCCTGCATGTCTATACTGACTGAGCTAGTCCTGCATGTCTATACTGACTGAGCTAGTCCTGCATGTCTATACTGACTGAGCTAGTCCTGCATGTCTATACTGACTGAGCTAGTCCTGCATGTCTATACTGACTGAGCTAGTCCTGCATGTCTATACTGACTGAGCTAGTCCTGCATGTCTATACTGACTGAGCTAGTCCTGCATGTCTATACTGACTGAGCTAGTCCTGCATGTCTATACTGACTGAGCTAGTCCTGCATGTCTATACTGACTGAGCTAGTCCTGCATGTCCATACTGATTGAGCTGCAGATGTGCTCTGAGCTAGCTAGACCTTCATGTCACTGAGCTATCCAGACTTGCATGTCCATACTGACCTAGCCAGACCGGCACGTCTGAATCCTGGATCCCATTTTATAATTCTGAATGTATAAACAAGACTCACACAGGCACACACACAGACACACAAAACACACACGTAACAAAACACAGCGAGCACACATACACACCTAAGCACATCTACCCCCCCCCCCCCCCCCAAAATGTGACTTTGTTACACATTCAGATATGCTAATTAGAATGAAATAGCATTTATGAAGCAGCCATCATGGGTGGACATTCCTTGTGCAGCCGTTAGAGAGTTAGGAAGAAAGACAAAGGAGGAAACACTAACAAAATATGGTTGGCGTGTGAGTGTATGTGTGTGTGTGGTCTAGGGCAGTGGCTGGGCTGAGTCACATTAAAACTGTGGCAGGGTCTGAACCCCTACCTCTGACACACAGTAACCTAGCTGCTACTCCACTGCAGTGTCTCAAAGGACCCCAGATCTCTGCAGTACCCGAGCATCACACCTCCAACGGGGTGGCCGTAAATATGCCTGCCTAAAAGGCCACCAGCAACTAAATCACACCCAAGTCTAGGAGGCTACCTGACAGTTTAAGGACCCTTGGCAAATGCTGTGAGAAGCTTCCAGATGAATGGGAGCAAGCGTTTGGTGGCCAGTAAATCACAAATCCTTCCTGTGTGTCTGCTTAGCATTTTAATGTGCCTGGAGTTTTCAAAACAAAATGCTCTATATGGCTCCCTTTGCATTGAAAAGAGGAGTGAGAAGCGGTCCATATTGTAAATTTTATTTATTTCCTTATACCATAATATATCTATGATTTATAGGTTTTATAAGAAATCTGCACAATCTGGGGCAGAGTGGTGGGCTATAGGCTACTGTAATCCTGACAACAATGTCAGATTTAGAAAGATTCACTTGAATCTGGGAAATGATTGAAATACTTCCTCTCTCTCTTTGTTTCAATTTAGAACGAGAGTGAGTCACTTACAAACACACTCAACTCACAAACACGCCTTTTTACAAACACACACACTTCCAAACACACACACTTCCAAACACACACACTTCCTGTTGAATCACACGTACATACGAACAACTTGTTTCGAAACACGCTCACAAATACCCTCACACAACCCCCCCCCCCCCCCCCCCCCCACTCCACACACGCACACACATCCACACACACACACACCTATATTAAAACACAGGGCACACACATGGGAGGACCCCTCATCTCACACCAGGTAACGAGCGCGCCGCCATCTTACCCCCCTTTGTGCACGTCGGCGGAAGGAGGCCGTCTGGAGGCGGAGCCGTCCTGGTGCGGCTTCCTGTCCAGAGACAGGGGCGCGTCTCGCACCGGCAACCCCAGCACCAGGGTCTCCTTGGTAACAGACACGGTCTCGTCGCCCTGGCGACCCATGTGCTGCTTGGCATAGTCGAAACCCTGGACAGGCTGTAGGGGCGGGGTTAGGCGGGGTCAGTAAGACACAGAGCGGCAGAGAGCATCGCTACATAACATTGGCGCAGTCGATGTCCTACAAGAGGCACTGATGATATGACATGTTTCCAAATCAATGCATGAGATGGTTTTCGAAGAAGAAAAAAAACACAGACATGCTAATAAAAGGCTGATGTGGCAATCCCAACAAGCAGAGAGCAGTTATAATCCTGAGCACAGTTGTAATACAGACACAGAATCACTAGCCCTGGTTTAGTGATATAACACCAAGAGACATGTTAACCAAATCCTGCGACCCGTGGATTGAATAATACATAGTCAGTCGTGATGACGTGCGCAGGCAGAGAGCTGGTTAACAGTCACATAGCGTGGCACTTAGAGAGCAGATCCAGAGCTAAATGAGAACCGCCAGTGAGTTCTGCGTTCCACAAACAGATGGAATACAGAGAGAGATAATGTGGACTCCACTAAACGGGAACTCTAACTCTGCCTTTGAAGTCAGGATCTCGGGCTGACGCAACAGAAAATGAAACAGGTTCTCGAAGCGAAAATCCACGAGGCATAAGCACTTTTTTTTGTATTGCCAAATGACTTACACCCCGTTCCAAAATGCAAATAACCAATTACAATTTTCCGGACACACAATGTACACTGACTGTAGCTTCCTGTTCTATCTTGAAGCATGTTAGGTGGAGCATGTTAGGCTGAGAAAGATCTCATTCGGTGCTGCCGTCGCTTCTGGCTGGGGAGCGTGTGGGGCTGGACAGGGTTAGAAATACTGCACAGTAGCATGACTGCAAACAGGTTCAATAATGCACGAGTTGGATGGAGCTAACGCAGAGATCCAGCGCTCACTGGGGAGGAAATCAATGCTGGGCCCGGACGTCTTTACCCATCGTAGACAGCCGTGACCGGGCCCTCCGAGGAGAGACTGTCCCAGCCTGCTGATGGATGGGAGATGAGACCTTGTCCTTCATTAGGAAGATAAATGTGTGTGTGTGTGTGTGTGTGGGGGGGGGGGGGGGGGGGCTTGACACCATAAGGTGGAGGACCTAGTTTGTGTGTATGTGTGTGCGTGTGACCATGGGGTGACCGTTTTATGATCGGGTCCAGTATTTATGCTCGTCCTGGTGGGTTACAGTAAAGGAAAAAAATCGATACGTAGATAGATAATAGATATCCGTTCCTACACGTATCTGATGGTGGGAGGAGGTGGCTTCTGGGTCAAACAGCGCCGTCTGCCGAAGCTAGCATTGGGCAGCACCGCGGGATGCTTGGTCGAGGCGATGAGGAGGGTGTTATAGAGGTCTCGGCGTGACCTGGTTCATGCAGCAGTACACGTGTAGACACAGGGGGGAGAGCGAGAGGGGAGAAGGGGACGGTATTGATCGCGAGCTCTCGGCTGTCTCTCTCGGTACGGAGCTGTGGACGGAGGAGAGCAGATGATGAGGTCCCAGGCTCCTCTGTGGATTAGTGCGCTCTGTTTGGTATGTTGGTGCCTTTCCCGGGAAGCGCACACACACAGCCGCGCGGACACACACACGTACACACTCACGAAAGCAGAAGGCACATACATACAGAACCCCGCCACACACACACTCACACACTCACACAAGCAGGCAACACACATGCACACACACAGCAAATATGTCCAAAGCCCAGTGCCAAATAGCTTAGTTAACTAAAAGTATTTACTGCTAATTTCCCCTTTTGTCATATTGCCACAAGCTGTTCATGAAGCAAATAATTATCCGAATATTCATCTGAGTTTTGCACGCCGTTCCTGCGGATCAGAGAGGAGCTGGCTTGCCAGCCTGGTAGGCGACTGTGCAAGTCTGATATTAAACGACTCTTTAATATTTCATGCCACATTCAAAACAACCAAAGTGACATTAAATGTTTACAAACCGTTTTCCAAAGAAACAAATGCTCTTAGCTTGTCACTCAGGCATATACATACTATAGTAATGCAAAAACTGAAGAGTCATTTAGAGTATAGAGTACTTTAGTGTAACGTAGAGTCTCTCTGCCATAGCTGCAACACAAGCTCCAACTACCATCATCATATCTGAACTGGTAGATCTATATGTTTATGCTCTCCATAGCAACCCCTGCTCATGGTACAGTCCAGCTGGACAGTACTGGCAACAGGAGTCTACCATGGATCCTGTCTGTCTTGAGTAAAAATAACTATATTGATCTGTAGATATAAACCAACCCTCCTCCTCCCCTCCTCCTCCCCTCCCCTCCCACCATCCTCCCCTCCCACCCTCCTCCCCTCCGTTTCTCTCCTTGTCTGTCTTCCTCTCTGCCTCCACACCCCTACCATCGATCTCAAGTACTGTGTAGAACAAAGGGTCCGGTTCACGACACAGTCACATGCAGTCACTACGGCAACAAGCCAGTCAATCTGCTCGTCAGTCAGTCAGCTAGTCAGTCAGTTAGCTAGTCAGTAAGGCTGCTAGTCAGTCAGGTCCATCTATTGGTGGATGAGTGTGCGTGATGGACAGTGGGTGGAGGTGTGATGGTGTGGTGATAGCGGAAGTGCGATAGCGATGGTGTGATGGCGTGGTGATGGTGGTTACCTGGTGATGGTAACTGGCCTCCCTCCGGTAAGACGTCTAAACAGGAAACACAGATAAAGGGACATTTCACTGAACATTCCATCCCAGAGGGGTTAACCCACACAGAACTAAACCCTGCTTTACCATAAGACATCTTCAATGTACAGATCATGATGTTACAATGTTGTGTATTGTGATCTTACAATGTACAATACAATGTAATGCGTATTGTGATCTTCAAAATATCCTTTGTAGTCTATGGTCAGACTCATTTGACGTCCTGTCTTACCTTGGAGCGGCTTTTGAAGGATCTGAAAGCACTGGTCTTAAAGATGACTCTGTTCCTCTTGCACAGAATAAACGTCACCATGCCGATGATGACCATCACCAGGGCAACAGGGGTCAGCACCGCCATGATCCAGAGGTTGCTAGGGGGCGTCTTTACCACCGCTAATGGGAACCATGGCGAGATACATTTGTGGACACACACAGACAGACCAAAAACACACACAAATCGATAAGTGTAATTGTCTGCCATCATTGCCAAATGATTTAAGTATTGACCAAGCCCCCCTGCCTAGGTAAACAACAGTTCCTGAGACTGGAAAAGAATTGGGAACCAAAACAAACAATTAAACATGTACATGCTCTAATCCTGCCCCTGTCCTCAGATGAACACAGCTCGGCCAGCTGCCAGCAGCTGGAAACAACAGCCGGATCCCACACAGCGCTCTCTGACTAAACATCTCCCATCCACCTGCACTGGTAAAGTGAACGATAACTACAGTCTCAGAGCTGACCTGCATCCAGTACCCATCATAACTACAGAGATTTGGTTTTGTCTCCCTGGAAAATCTATTTTCCATGTCTTTGGAATGGCCTGAGTCAACTGGCTTATCCCCAGTTTATATCCGTTGAGGCTTTTATTTCGTTTATTTCCTTTTTACATTTTTCGCCATATTACTTTTTACCCAGGGAAATACCTTGCTCCTAACAGATTCCCCTTACCCTGAATGAGAACATGAATTAGTACTGAATGACAAAATGAGATCAAGTGTGAGGGCCGTACGTTCGGCCTGCAGCTGAACAAAGTATCCCAGCGCCAGGGCCATGGTCTGGGAGTCCAGGGTGCTCAGGGTCTTGGCTGCGGTGGTGCCCAGGATGGGGGACCCGTTCACCTGGGCGTAGTAGGTCATCTCCGCCGGGCTCCGGGGGCCGGGCAGGCGCTGGACGCTCACCATCTACATCCATTTGGATTCAGCAGGAAGATGAACAGGTTCGGATGAGTCTGTGTGATCTGAACATCTTCTACCCAGAACCCAGTGGGAGACATTCGACAGGCCTACATGTGGAGGCTAAGTGTAGTAGCTATTTATTGTAGTGTCACTTCAATCCCGAAATGTATGTGAAGTTAAGAGTTTAATAACGAGGGGCACTCTGGGGGAAATAACTTCATAGTGATTGTACGACAGCAGAAGCTGAACATAGGTCAAACAGGGTGATAGATTATAACAGTTTAATCAACGTTTTGTAATTAAAGCTTGCTGTTAAGCAGGGGGAGGTATTCATTGTTTAGTAGGTTAGCAGTTGTGTCTCTCTCTCCCTTTTCTCTCTTGTGTTCTCTCCCTCTCTCTCATTCTCTCTCACACACATAATCTCTAACAGTCTATGATTCATTTTCCTCTCTCTTTCTGTCTCTCCCTTATTTTCTCTCTCTCTCTCTCTCTCTCTCTCTCTCTCTCTCTCTCTCTCTCTCTCTCTCTCTCTCTCTTCTCCTCTCTCTCCATCTACTCAAGCCGCACTGTAAAACGTGCCCATCTGAGACACAGAAATGAGAATCTGTGAAGAATCATCGAGCAGTGGGAAAAGGTTCCCATTTTAATGTGTTCATAAAAAAAACGCCCTCCCTTGCACAGTTATCACTGGCGTCCATTTTCAAGAGGGTTCACACAAGACTGTAATGCAGGGAGTGAAGCCCTCTGAAGCCGAATGAAGAGCTTGTAGGGACCCTCTGGACCAAAGTGTTTCTCAAGAGGCCTACATGTGAAACGTGTAGTTGTGTGACTGAGCACTGAGTGGTTGAACATCCAACAAACACATGCGCACACACCCGCACACACACACGTACACGGTACATCCGTCCAGCCCCACACCCAGTCTGGCCCCGCCCTCCATCCCTCCCCCCCTCCCTTTCTGAGCCACGCATACAAACGCAAATGCACACACACACTACACACACACACGCACCTGGACGGTGTATGCGCCGACTGTGGTGGCTCTGCGGAATCGCGTCCCCTGACGACCAGCCACCAAGAACAGCTCGGCCAGCCTCTGCTCCATGAGACTGGAGAAGCTCTGGTAACTCCCCTCCAGAGACGAGCTGTCTACATCCTGAATGACTGCAGAACCATGGGAGGGAGGGAGGGAGGGAGGGAGGGAGGGAGGGAGGGAGGGAGGGAGGGAGGGAGGGAGGGAAAGAGAAAGGTCGAGGGAGGGGGAGGAAAGGAGAGAGAGATGGAGGGAGGGAGAGCAAGAGAGAAAGATGGAGGAAGGGAGAAGGAGATGGAGGGAGGGAAAGAGAGAGCGAGAGAGAGAGAGAGAGAGAGAGAGAGAGAGAGAGAGAGAGAGAGAGAGCGAGAGAGAGAGAGAGAGAGAGCGAGAGAGAGAGAGAGAGAGAGAGAGAGAGAGAGAGAGAGAGAGAGAGAGAGAGAGAGAGAGAGAGAGAGAGAGAGAGAGAGAGCGAGGAGGACAGCGGGAGGTAGGGACAGTGTCGGAGAGGTCTGATTAAACATGCCACCATCACATCCTGCGGTGTACGTGCATCCTCATTACCCAGACTATTACACTCATGCTGACCTCGGCATTCCATCTGCTTCTGACAGAAGGATAAAGGAACGTCGCAGAGGTGGACAGGAATTGAGCGGAGGAGGAGGGGAAGAGGACAGGGAGGAAGGGGAGGGTAATTCCCCCCCAGCTATGGGAGAGCTTCTTTCACACGGAGGGTTGATCTGATCTGATCTCTCACACACACACTGTCACAGACATCTAAATTATACATCAGTAGCTTTCACAGGAATCAGAGCGGCGCTGAGAAGCTCCAAAGTGGGGAAGAGAGAGAGAGGGAGAAAGAAAGAGACATAGAGGGAGAGACAGAGAGATAGAGAGAGATAGAGAGAGAGAGAGAGAGAGAGAGAGACAGAGAGAGAGAGAGAGAGAGAGAGAGAGAGAGAGAGAGAGAGAGAGAGAGAGGGTAATACCACTGGGTTTGCAGAATTAACCAACAGACTGGAGTAAACCGCCTGACTAACTGGCAGTTAGTGAAATCAATGAAGGTCTTAATTACCTGTGATAAGCCAGTATTGCCTGGTAGCAGCGGACGTGTTGAGGTTGTGGTACTCAAGAGCTGGATGGAGGGATGAGCCAGGAGACGAGAAAGAGAAGGAGAAACAAAAGAGAAAGAAAAGTGCATGAGGACAGAAGGAGAAGAATACTATGATGGCAAGAGATAAAGACAGAGCGGGAGACGAGAAAAGCAGGAGGGAATTATAGAGGGAACGCGAAAAGAGGAAAGCTAACGGGCAGAGAAGCTAGTTGTTCCTACGTGGTACCAGATGCTGACGACGAGTTCCACCTTCACTGTCTCATTATGCTCCCTGCCTGTCAGTGTTTTGCTTACCTGTCTTCCTGCCTGCCTGCTTGTTGTCTTGTCTTCCTACACCTCCCTCCCTCCCTCTCTCCCTCCCTCCTTCCCCTCTCCCTCTCCGCCTTCCCCTCCCTCCCTCCCCTCTCCCTCTCCACCTTCCCCTCCCTCCCTCCCTCCCTCCCCTCTCCCTCCCCTCTCCCTCCCTCCCCTCTCCCTCCCTCCCTCAGCTAGCTGGCTGGCCGCAGAGCCCCTTTCTTCTCCCTGCTAGCACGTATAGGCTGACACCTGACAGGCCCCTGAGACTGTCCCAGGCTCATTTCACCTGGTGCATCTACAACGTGAGCTACAACGTGAGCCGCAACACCCGGAGGAGGCAGGCAGGAGCAGACCATAATTTGATGCTGCCATGGCAATGTTACATGTTCACAGGACAAGGAGAGTGCCTGCCCGCAGGAGATGAGCGTACAGTGATTGGGGTGGAGATACTACAGCACACTGTTAAATCAGCAGGCCTTGTCAACCACACTGCCTCTGAACCCAAGCTAGTCTCATATCTAGCGATCAGTGCCGGTGGGGGGGTGTGGTGGAGGGAGAGGGGGGGGGGGGGGGGGTGGGGGGGTGAGACGGACTTGAGACCAATAATAATAAGAAAAACTATAATAAGAAATGGTATTTTCTTGGTAATGCACTGATGGATCTCAAGTGTCAGGTGTCAGAGATGTTTTCCCAGGATGCAGTGCGAGACTCACGCTCGGCGATGACGAGCGGCGGGTAGAACAGGAAGTATCCCACCAGCTCGGCGGTCAGCTGGTTGAGCAGGCCGCTGGAGACGGTGCCGTTTAGGATGGCGTCCTCGTTCCTCACCACGTACACCAGAGAGACGGCAGGCGAGCCTGCCTCCTGGGACACACTCTGGATCTGGAGCACGGTCACACACACACACACACACACACACACAGGTAGGATCTGTGTTTAGTACTGTTACTGTGTCACAGAGCACTACATCAACCCTGTCGGGCGGATATCTCGAATCTCCATCTTTCATTGTTTCATTTTTTTTAATATATATATATAAATCACTGCTATTGTTCACCCTTTATGTCTGTCTGTGGGTTCTTCCTTTCTACATAACAACATCTTTAACCTTTGTTAGTAACATTCTAACCTCCTTCTGGAAACATTTGTCACGGACAAGAGGCAGACAGAGGCACACATGTTGAGGACATGAAGAGAAGAACATTGTGACCTAAAGAATTTCTTATCTCTCCACAGGTATAAAAAGCAAAAATCCATAAAGTAGGATAATCTCTTCCAGCATCATTCCAGAACAACCACACAGTCTATCTATAATACAGTCAGTGTTTCCCCTAGGTTTACAGCTTTGGGGGGGGGAGGGGGGGGGGGGACCATGTAGAGACGGAAATGACATGCCGTCGTGTAAATAAGATAAATAACATAAGGCCATTTAGTTTGTTTAATAAAAGAGCAAGCTATAGAACTGTTTTATAGGAAAGGTAACCTTAAATGACTTATTTTGTGATCTGGCGCTATATACAAAAACATTTATTTATTTATTATTAACTTGACCTTCCAGGGGGAGCAGGGGGTGCCGTTGGGGGGGCGGGGCGCCCCCCTAATATAATGGTAGGGGAAACACTGACAGTAAAGAAGCCAGCCATTTGGAATGACTCAGTATGAACGTGGACATCAGCATTCACATTGAGTCCAGCAGAAGGGTTGTACCTCCACAGTCAGCTGGCTGTAGGTTTCCAACACCTTGTCCTGGGCCTCGTCGAAGGCGTTCTCCAGCCTCTGCTCCAGCATCTGGGAGAAGCTGCAGGTGTGCACGCTGTCTGTCGGCCCCACGAACCTCAAAACTGAAACCCAGAAACAAACCGACGGAAATGCCGTCGCCATAGAAACGGAGACTTTTAAACATCGCACAGCCCCTGTCTTTGTTCGGAGATGATTGATTTCGGGGGAATGCCCTTGAGACCCGAGTCTCTTTTTAAAGAGGGGCCGGACTATTACGGATCAAACCACAGTGACACGGAACAACGGCAAAACAGGAACACGCGATTCGCCGTTCACAGCGCCCCGATTAAACACGCTTTACCCGTCCACCCGTGAGGGAGTCACCACGCCTCACCTGTCTTCAGCTGGTGGTGGATGCTGGGCGGCTCCCTCCAGGTCGCCACGGGGACGAGGACTGCCTTGATGAGGGGCGTGTGCTGCCTGATGTCGGAGAGCAGCTTGTCGAAGCCGTAGGCATTCACCGCCTCCACCACGGCTGAGGAGATGTACACCGTCTTAGCGCTGGAGACGTAGTATGCCAGGGTCACGTTGTGGGGGCTGCAGATGTCCCTCTCCACCTGGGAGAGGCAGAGATCACAATATTTTTCACTTGGTCTTAATATACATGACTAAAGAGGTTGTTAGAATTACATACAAATGTTCCACTGGGAAATTATATATATATATATCTAAGACCATTAGCAAAAGCTGAAATTGTGGTAGTAGACTCTTGACTTTTGGTCCCTACTCAAATTATACAATTACACTGTGCCATTATTAAATACATAGACATGAGTGGTGGGATGTTCACTCCTGAGTAGAATAACAAGCAAACTACTTTATTGAACCAGGTGTCCAGCCAGTCCCATTACTGCTGTCCTGGGAGCTGTGGGCCATGTGCTGTAATTAGGCTATAGGAAACATGAGTTTATCAGCCCCTACCACTCCCCACCATCCCCGGTTCCCCTCTCCAGGGTGAATCCACAGCAGCGTTCCAGGCCTCCCTGACTGCATGCAGCTGTTGTTGCTGCTGCTGTTGTTGTCTCCCACTGATCACCTCCGGGGCTGACCAGCAATAATGAATGTGGACCGATGGTGATTACAGACAGAGAGACGGAGAGAGAGAGAGAGAGAGAGAGAGGGAGAGAGAGAGAGAGAGAGAGAGAGAGAGAGAGAGAGAGAGAGAGAGAGAGAGAGAGAGAGCGAGAGAGAGAGAGAGAGAGAGGGAGAGAATGAGGAGGGAGGGAGAGAGAGAGAGGGAGAAAGAGAGAGGGAGAGAGAGAGAGAGAGAAAAAGAGAAGGAGAGGAAGAGAGAAAGTTGAGGTGAGGAGAGATGGAATGAGAGCAGCCAGGGAAAGAGAAGCAAGACAGAGAGGAAGCAGGGAGAGAAAGGGAGAGAAAGAGATAGATTGAGAGACAGAAAGAGAGAGAGCGAGCGAGAGAGAGAGCTGGGTAGTAGACAATCCTACAGAGGAGAATAATAGGGTTCTGGGCACTCTGCTTTATAAGAGCCATACTACACAGAGGAGAGTAATGCTTGTAAAACGCTACACCTATTCACCACACAAAAGGCTATTTATCATCCGATTGGAATCCTTTCACCATTAGTCACCTCAGCCTGTTTCATGAGCACCCAGAGAGGAGAAAGCCCGGGAGACTGAACAGGAGAGGTAGAGGCAGGAGAGGCAGATGAGTTAGAAGAGGTAAATGTAGAGGAATCAGGAGAGGCAAAGGAATCAGGAGAGGCAGAGGAGTTAGAAGAGGTAAAAGTAGAGGAATCTGGAGAGGCAGAGGAGACAGGGGAGGTAGAGTCAGGGGGGGTCGAGTCAGGAGTTGAGGAGTCAGGAGAGGTAGTGGAGTCAGGAGAGGTAGAGGAGTCAGGAGAGGTAGAGGAGCATTTCTTGCCGGTCTCCCCCAGACAGAGGGCAGCGTGTTGTCTGACCTGCGCCTGTGCGTGCGAGTCGTTCAGGGCCCTCTGCAGGGCGTGGCTCAGGCCCCTGGACAGGTTCTGCTTCAGGATGATGTCCAGACGGTTCCTCCTCAGCTGGATGGACAGAACTGAGGAACGGTACACGGTCAGGGGTCAAGGGTAGTGTCAGGGGTCAGGGGTAGGGGTCAGGGGTAAAGGGGTCAAGGGTAGGGGCCGGAACATGGTCAGAAAAACACACCAAGTATGTACCAACATGTAACTACAACATTAGCTTAAGTGCAATGCAACACCTACTTAAGTCATCTGAAGTCATTCATAATTACTACTTAAGTCAGGTTAAGTTATATTTGATGTAACTACTAATGTAGCACTACTAAACCAATCAACAAGAATCAAGGCTTTTCACTGATGGACCATCAATCTACCAAACACACATAGTCAGATACAGCAAAACAAGGAACATTCTGGAGCAGCGTGGTGATCAGGTTGAGGACAGGCCACCAGGTAGTGCAGGAGGAGAGTGTTACCTGTCTTCACCCAGGACCTTTCAGGTGATGTTGCAGGGCAAGGGCATCTGCTCTGCGGTGGTGCTTGAGGGGGGTTCACTGGTGGTCTGGGCCAGGGGGGTGGTGGATGGTGGTTGGGGCCTCTGTGGTGGTTGGAAGGGTTGGAGGCTGGGTGGTGGTAGGACTGGTTGTGGGTGTCGGAGCAGCTGTGGTCGTTGTTGGAGGTGTGGTCGTTGTGGTTGTGGAGGTGGTTGTAGTGGTTGGTGCAGTGGTTGCCACTGTGGTGGTGGGCTGTGCTGTTGTGGTCTGTGGCGTGGTTTCCGGGGTTGCGGTTGTGGTCATGGTTACGGTTGTGGTCGGCGGGACGGTCACAGTAGTTGTGGTCTCGGTCAACGGAGTGAAGGTTGTCGTGGTGACCGTGGTGAGCTTGCAGGCTATCGTTGGTCACAGTGTCTGGGGGGGCATTTGTGACTGAGTCAGTGGGTGAGTGTGCTGTCGTGAAAGGGGGTGTGTGTGTGGCGGTGGTGACGGAGGGGGTGGAGAGGGTGGTGTAGGAGGAGGTAGGGACGGTGGTGAGGGAGGAGGTGGGGAGGATGGTGTTGGCTGGCCCCTGAGGGGCTGTGGCGTTCCGGAGGAAGGTGGAGAAGGGGCTGGTCACGTTGGCTGGCAGGGTGACATCAATGTCATTCAGAGTGGACAGAGAGGATTCTGGGACAGTCGGGAGGTCCCAGGCATTCTCTGGAAAAACAACACAGATGCGTAACAAGATTGTAGAATATCAGAATATGAGGTCAAATATATGGAGATTGGAGATGATGTCACATACATGATAATACCTGGGAGCGGGAGGTGGAGGGATGGATTGAAGGATAGAATGATGACGTATGGAAGGATGATGAACACTGAGCAAAGCGAGATGTTAATAAGTGACCAATAAATCAATGAGGAAGAGGAGGAGGAGAAGCAGCCAGAGCAGGAAGGTGAAGACGAAGTGAAAATCATGACCATAAATCCCATACTGTAAATGATGGCGACACAAATGACCATCCATTACTTAAATAGAAAAAGCAGGGTACATAGACACCACGCATAGTTTAGTTCTAAAGGGACAGCTACCAGTTCCTTACCTGGGCTTGTGCTGGTGTTGGTACTGTTGGTACTGCCTGTGTGTCCTGGCTCTGCAGTTTCTGCTGGTACAGACATGGGCCCTGTGGTCTGACTGCCAGAACTGAGGATTGAGGGTTGTTTGGACTGCAGAACCGGAGACTGGACCTTAGACACCACGACTGGCGATTGGACCATAGGTACTGAAACCGTAGCCTGGACCTTGGACACTACAATTGGGGCCTGGGCTTTAGGTGGGAGCTTTGGGCTCCTGCTTGACCCCTGTTGTGGTTGCTGGCTCTTTGACCCCTGTGACCTCTGGTCGGGGTTGGCCACCACGGTCAGAACCGAGGAGAAGGCCGGCTGCTCCCTGGCCCTGTCTGATGCTTTGTCAGAAACCGCACCAGAGTCTGTGGGCAAGGCTAGCTGGTGACCCCCTTCATCCTCCTTCATCTCTGCTGCTACCCCAGCCCCAGCCCCAGTCCCAGCCATGGCCCCTGCTCTGGAGGATAGGTTGGCATGCAGCGCTGGGGCCACAGGCATAGCTCCAAGCCCCGCTGACTCAGGCTGACGGCCTTCATCTGGAAAACAGAGAGAGACAGACAGAGAGAGAGAGAGAGAGAGAGAGAGAGAGAGAGAGAGAGAGAGCGAGAGAACGAGCGAGAGAGAGAGAGAGAGAGAGAGAGAGAGAGAGAGAGAGAGAGAGAGAGGAGAGAGATACGAGCGAGAGAGAGATAGGGAGAGGGAGAAATTAACAAGAGAAGAGCAGTGTGCTCTTCACTATTAGACCTACAGGGCCCTATCTGTCCATAGCCGGTCACTATTGCCATCCTGAAAATATTGCTGTTCTTAAAAATAGAATTATACATATATGCTCCTGCTAGATTGCCAACAGGCTCATGGGAAGGATAGGAGAGAATACTGTAATTCCTCACACAATATTAGCATAATATGCAAGGACAAACACGCGCACAAATACACACAAACGCACACACTCCAGTGCACACAAACAGACAAATAGCCACAAAAACACATCCACACAAACCCACACAAACACTTGCACACAGACTATTTTTTACAAATACACACAAAAGCACACACAGAACAGACAGACACACATTCACACACAAACACAAAAACAAATCTTAGTCATCCAGGGATAAAGAATTATAAAACTGTGACTGTAAAATATAATCCTTAAGTAGGTCACTTATGTGTTTTTTTTCCAGGATAAAACGTACAAGGAAATTATTTTTGATGTTCCCAACAACCGAACTAGGACAAACCAGGACAGTACAACTAAGCAGCTGTCACTAACAACAAACTGACCTGACCAGAGAAGCTGTTCCTAGCCTAGCCTTCCCTAGCCTGGCCTAACTTTTCCTAGCCTAGCCTTCCCTAGCCTGGCCTAGCCTTCCGTAGCCTAGCCTTCCCTGGCCTGGTCTAGTATTCCCTAGCCTGGCCTAGCCTAGCCTTCATTAGCCTGGTCTAGTCTTCCATAGCCTGGCCCAGCCTTCCCTAGCCTGATCTAGCCATCCCTGGAGCTGGACAAGTTGTTCCTTTTTGTTCATCAAAGCAATACACTTTGTACTTTCAAAGGCACCTTCCCTCAGGGGAACTGATAGATGAGTAGCAAACTTCTAATATGGTTGATTCTGTGGTGAAAGAAATAAAAAAACAGAGAGAAAGAGAGAGAGAATGTAGCATCTGGCAGGCCTCCCAGTCTACATTTGCACCTCCATTCTGAGAACACTGTTTCCACACTCTCATCATATTCATGGGAGAATTGCTTAATTAAAGGCAGGATTTGGAAAGCAAGCTAGTCTTTGTACTACAAGGTCAATGCTCACATTCCCAGAATATATTAAATGAATTCCAACATCTATACCCAGTACAGCTCTTCACCTGAACCATTCATACAATACTCTAGCCACTATAACACACTATCAGAAACAAAAGCTATTCATCCTATAAAAGGTTATGCTAAACAGCTTCAAAAACACAACATAGTCAAGTAAACGTACGCATCCTGTACAAACCAAATTAGAACCAAGTTATGTCTCCTTAAACTCAGAGCAGGATGTATTTAAGCTAGCAGTTATCTGACAGGGACACGGTAGTGCCAGTAGTGTAAGCCTCATGTGTCCATGCCTGGCCCAGTGTGGCTTAGTAAAGGCCCTTCTCCTACAGACAACCACCTGCCCAGACTGAGAACAGCATATGGGCCCCCCGCTCAAGAAGCGACCGGAGAGGATGGAGGCATGTGTGCGTATATATTAACGTGTGTGTTTGGAGTTATCCTCTAGGATGGTGGTATACAGCAGAGATAGTTTCACACGGGAAAAACGTGCTAATGACAGTACATATTATCAAGAGGTGAGAATGCGTGGGCAGCCTAGATATACAACTTGTTTCCTACTTGTTGTATAGTCCGGGTCTATCTTTCCCATGGTAACACAATCATGGCACAGCATCCCTGCTGTTGGAAGGCCTGCCCTGCACGCGTGCAAAGCTGAGCTGGTGAGACAGGACGGGGAAGCATGGGCGGACTTCCAGACAGGCATTTACTATGCTCACAAATACCTCATGGCCTAGTTTTTAGATGTGAAAAAATGGAGGGAAATGGTCACTGTTGACATGGACGTTATCTGACAAGCTAGGTGAAATGTTGGCTCTCAGTAGTCGAGTATAACACTAGGTCAGCACTGGGTCTGGTCTGGATGCTAAGTTGGGTACCCTTCCCGCAGAACTACACATTAAATCAAATGAAATTGTATCCGTACAGCCCTTTTTACAACCAATGTTACATGGTAGGGTTTTACAGGCGCCCACTGATACCTATAACCAACATAAAACTTTAAAGAGTGGTTTTTATTAAGAGCTTGTTAGAAGCAGGAGCTCTGAGAGTAGGAGCCAGGAGCTGATATGGAACCAGGATATGGAACCCTGTCCATGTAACTACAAGAGAGGCTAGGGTGTAGGGGAGTAGGGGCTATAGGAGCTCATATGGAACCCTGCCCACTGAAAGCAGGTGGACAGGAACGAGTTGATGGGTAACTGGCCAATTGACATGTAACCCATTGAGGCTCAGTGGTCGTCATCCAACAGAATGACGTTGGACGCCACAGTGACAGGATGGACACGTTAACACTTCCTGCCACTATTCCAGGTCTCCATCTGTCCATGTGAGACCAAGGGTGGATCTGGTGGAGGTATCTTGTAACAGAATACCTGCAAGCCGAAAGACTCAGTGGAGTGAAGCTCAAGCGCGCCGTGCATTCAATACCCCAGACAAAGAACAAGACAGACTGTCCTTTCAAGCTTGAGTTGGGCCGTGCACTTGTTAGTGAAAGCGACGCAAATCACTGCTGTGATAGCAGCACTGTATGAGCCTCATCGTTAAAAACCCAACTGCTTAGCGCCAGTGTTCAACACGAAATACACGCCAGTCTGTGGTCGCGATGTCTGCCAGAGCTTCTGATTAAAGAGAGCATTAAACAGTTTGGGATGAGAGGAAAAGAGGCCACCGGAAAAGGCTCAGCGATGGGTATTGACTGCAACCCTAGAACGGGCTGGAGAAACGAACACGCTTTTTTTTTAAGGTAATTGAGGAGAGGGGTCAGACAACGTGGTTCTTCGGTGTCAGTAAGCCATCTTGATTTGGTTACATCACTGGGATGTGGCCGTGTTTGGATAGCAGCATAACTACACCAAAACTCCTATTTACCCTTCAAAGGTCAAACTAAAATTTGACCTTTTAGGAAGCTGTAGTGTATTCAAAATGCCATCATGACTCTTTATAAGTACCCTTGATATAAATTTAGCAGGATCGAAACTCTTGACCTTAAAACAATACACTGTCAGTATAAAACTCCTTTGAATAAGCTTTTTCCATTGAGGCTTAGAGGTTTAATCTAGGTTAGGGGAAACGAGCCTTTGGTGTTGCAGAGCGTGGATTATTAATCTCTGCAAAGGAAGTACAATGCAGGAGAGCCATTAAACTTGAAGGATGCTTTCTAAACCTGATAAACAAAAAACTTGGAGCTGTCGTGGCTAGTGAGGCGGACAAGGCGACATGGCCTCAGCTGTGCTCGCATCCCACCATCCCCTGTGACTGGGTAATAGAGTCATGTGACTCGCTCCTGGGCTTGGGGTAGGTCAGGCAGACAGGCGAGAGAGAGAGAGCGAGAGCGAGAGCGAGAGAGAGAGAGAGAGAGAGAGAGAGAGAGAGAGAGAGAGAGAGAGAGAGAGAGAGAGAGAGAGAGAGAGAGAGGACAGAGAGAGTCTTCACACACCATTGCGACCACACCCAGCCATGGTCACCCAAGGACACATAACGCATACAGTACGCCTAAAAGTAGGAAACAACTGGCCATATGGTTAACTAGGGACGTGACAGGGAACATGGCAGAGTACACTAATGGTTCAGTTAGAGGGAGGAGACAGTTATGGATAAGATCGTGCACGTGCAGGGTGGGGGGGACGGTGAGATGCCACACAGAAGGGGACAAAACAAACACCATTACATCATTCGCTAAATCCACTTTGGCCAACACACACAAACACACACAGAGACATGCACGCACACACACACACACACACCCATCAACAATCCTAATCCGTCTTTTTTCGAACCTCGACACACCTGCTACCACAGCCGGAGTGGCTGATGATTATGTGACACATGGGGATGAGACATAGATGGGATGAGGTGTAGATGGGATGAGGCATAGATGGGATGAGGCACTGAGATGAAGCATAGATGGGATGAGCAGTTCCTGCAGCAGTTCCTTTGTGCGCTATAGAGCAGAGTAACCTTCAGGTACAATTAAAATCACCATGGTTCGGGACTGAAATATTGAAAGCTTTCTAACTGGCTGTGAGGAAAGGGGGTAGGTTTAAGATGCTCTTTCACCCCTACTTACACTCTCTCCCCCTTCCCCCAGTCCTCCTCACCCCTTCCTCACCTCTCCCCCAGCCCTCCTCACTGCTCCATCAGCTGTCCCCCAGTCCTCCTCACCCCTTCCTCACCTCTCCCCCAGCCCTCCTCACTGCTCCATCAGCTGTCCCCCAGTCCTCCTCACCCCTTCCTCACCTCTCCCCCAGCCCTCCTCACTGCTCCATCAGCTGTCCCCCAGCTCTCCTCACTGCTCCATCAGCTGTCCCCCATCCCTCCTCACTGCTCCATCAGCTGTCCCCCAGCTCTCCTCACTGCTCCATCAGCTCTCCCCCAGCCCTCCTCACTGCTCCATCAGCTGTCCCCCAGCTCTCCTCACTGCTCCATCAGCTGTCCCCCAGCCCTCCTCACTGCTCCATCAGCTGTCCCCCAGTCCTCCTCACTGCTCCATCAGCTGTCCCCCAGCCCTCCTCACTGCTCCATCAGCTGTCCCCCAGCCCTCCTCACCCCTTCCTCACCTCTCCCCCAGCCCTCCATCACCCCTCCCCCAGCCCTGCTCACTTCTCCCTCCCACACTCCCACACAGCCCTCCTCGCCCCTTTCAGCGCTCATCATCCCTCCCTCGACCTTCCTCTCAACTTCTTCATTCCTCCTTCGATCCTCCGCACCTGTCCCTCAATCCTCCTCACCCCTGCTCCCCTCTCCTCACCCTCAGCCCCACCAGAGCCCCCCCCCCTCCCCCAGCCTGGCTCTCAGACCCAGAGGAGCTCCAGTCAACAGCAGCCAAGCAATCACTACCATATTAAAGCTGGATGAGTCTCTCTCTCATCTCAAACTCGTCCTCGACACTGCAATGAGACGAGCAGACTGATCTATCTGAGGCGTGTAAGAACACGGGCAACAGAATCACAACACAACTCAAGGAACTTGAGGAGTGGCTGACAGTTATTAGATCGAGCCATGTCAGAATTGCATAGAATAAACAACCTCAGAGGAGTAAGATCACGTGTGAATGAGAAAGCCATACACAAAGGTTGCCTTTGCAGGGAAAACCTGGTACGTATGACTAACATATTTGATTAGAAATACAATATATTCATTTATTCCAAATATATTTTCTTATATTTATATATATAGCGTTTTTATTTATTATTATTTACGATGTCGTTATAACATGCAATATGTAAATGTGAGAATTGACTAAGGACATACCTAATACGGACTGCTTGCAGTCTGGATGATTTAATTTTATGAGACAGTACAGTTTCAAATTAGACTTGCATAATCAGACATAAAGAAAAAAATATATTGAAAAATGTTAAGTTTGAATACATTGCCTGGTCTGTGTTTACATTTCATGCCTGGTAAATTCTTATGACAAGTGCTTTCAAATTTGGTTAACGTTTGAGAAATGGTAAAAAAAAAAAAAACTCTCAATTCTGTAAGCCATACAGTACACACCAACAAACCCACGTTACACAAATATACAGTGAAAGTGTATGTGTGGGGAACAGATAGAAAGAAGAGAAAGAGAGAGACAGAAAGAGAGAGACAGAGAGAGAAAGAGAAATAGAAAGAAAGAGAGAAGCAGCACATCTTGACTCATGTGGCCCAACGACACAGAATAAATCATGCAAGCCTCCGGCTACAGCCTTTTTCAGCCATCCAGGCACGAACACTCCCATTGATAAGAGACGTTGAGAGGTTAAGTGTATACACTGTGATTTAATATAACAACGACTGCTGCAGGATCACTGTCATGTGACAGCATGATCCAGCCAATGACATCGCTGGACAGCAAGTCCAAGTTCTGCCCTGTCAAGACAAGAGGGTGATGGGGGGCGGGTAGGATTGGGGGGGCTGGGATGGGTGTTGGGATGGGGGGGATGAGTGGTGGGATGGGGGGTGGTGCATGGTGGGGAGCCATGGTTCGTAAGCTGTGAGGGGGGGATTTGAAGGAGGTGCATATGGTGTGAGCGCAGAAAGCCATTTCATTATCATCTCCGGGAATGACAGGCATTAATCGGACAGAGGTCATCTATGATCCTACTGCGCTGCAGGCTGTGTTGATGACCTTCTCACTCTCACCATGAGAAGGACGCCAGCAGATATTAAGATGAAGAGGGGGGCTTGCATACTGTATGACACCCATTTATTCAATCTAATCGAAATCTATAATAATCTAGACAATGTTCATCTGAATAATTACAGTTTACCACAAATGTGTGCACACCAACACGTGCACACAGATCCATGTTCTATTTGTCAACACATATTTGTGTTTTTTTGGTTGTTGTTTTTTTTTTACAGTAGAGGAGCAGGGGGAGCCAGTCATCATTTGGCTCTCCTCTTCTATTATGCAACACACACTCGCACAAACACACACACACACACACACACACAGCCTTAGTGTCTTCTCTAGCTTCTCTAGGGAGTCAGATGGCTGAGCGGTGAGGGAGTCAGGCTAGTAATCTCAAGGTTGCCAGTTTGATTCCCAGCCGTGCCAAATGACGTTGTGTCCTTGGGCAAGGCACTTCACCCTACTTGCTTCGGGGGGAATGTCCCTGTACTTACGTCGCTCTTGATAAGAGTGTCTGCTAAATGACTAAATGTAGCTGCCCCGCTGCTGTTTTTCAGACAGTTAAGAACACAGCAGATAATCTAAACTGGGTAAGCTGCTGCATCAAGTAATGAGTATTTCTGGATTTGCCACAGTAGCTGTGTATCTGTAGCTGTCTATGTAGTTGAGAAGCTACTGCTGAGTAGCTGAGCAGCTGGAATAGCTTTAGCTGTTGCTAGCTGAGTAGCTGTGACATGGTTTTCAGTGGGCTTGTGCCAGGTTGGCTTCAGCTTGAGGGAGCGACGTTTGAAAGCACTAATATGAAGCACTTGCGTGGTAAAACGGATGTTAAATGGATTAAATGAATTAGCACGGACATAAAAGTCTACAGTGACAGCAGGGAAAGGAAAGAGTTTTTCTTTATCCGAGGCTGTCGGAAGCTTCCGGCCTTGTGCATAAAGCTTTGCTCACCAAACTTCAATGCCTCACACATCACATGAAGACATTGTCAGGGTACTAATCATGCACATCAGTCTTTCATTTCTTCCTGTGTTATTTGTATTGTGCAAACTCCGTTTAGTACAGTACAATGTGGAGAAGTTGTTTTTTGATCCTGCCAGAGCAACTTCCTAACATAATGTTGCCTGGCTGTAGGAGTGATGTTGAGACATGAAGACAGACAGGCAGACAAACCCGTTGGCCCCGTGTTTCGGAGCTGTTTCTAGTGCATAATCTACAACCCCCCTTCCGGTCCCAAAGCAAGTGAACAACTGCTCCTGCCGTCAAGGCCAGATGTCAGTCCAACTCCACACACGTACATCTACACACGCACACTCACAATAGACCAATAGAAATGAGGAGGAGGAGGAGACGGAAGAGAGGAAGGAGTGGAGGGAGGATGCTATCAAGCCGGTAAGAACACACTGTGTTTTCCGTGTTTAAAGGAACAGAGACATATAACAGGCATAAAATCCACATGAATATCTTCTCTTTTGATCGGAAAAGATCTTGATTACATTTTTCACATATAGAACAAGACTCTCTCTCTCTCTCTCTCTGAGATTTGTATGGCTGAATCCTAACAGGGTTATAGCAGGGTCAAGGCAACCCCCCCCCCCCCCCACACACACACACACACGCACACACATACACACACACCAATCCTTGAGGAGCCTGATGACAAAGCATTGTGTGGTAAACATGGACAATCTCTCTGGTGACATGTCAGCCTGTTCTTCATGAGAGAGGCTGACTTGCACTGAGAACATAAGATTGGAGAATCACCACAGAAAGAAATGCAAAAACTAAACATGGAAGACTAAATCAGATGGATGTTGTCTTTGCGCCTCTGGACTGAAAATGTGTAACACATCTCACTCTTTCTCCGAGGAGAACTCCTTGCACAAACAAAGATGGCCTTGGTTGTAGGCCTGACAGGAAAGCTTCCAAGTCAAAAAGCAATTCCAAGAACTACACGTCTACATGGCAGTGATACCTTTGTGCATGCATGACGAAACCTGGCGCATCAAGGCGTCAAAGGGAAGCATTAACTATGAGGTACCTGCTGAAGCATCATCAGCTTGACTCAACTCACAGAGCTCTCTTGCAAATAGGGAAAATACTGTAGGCAAATCCCCAAAGATGGGGAAATATGAAGTGCACCTAATTGAAAATAGAAATCACATTAGCCAAACGAGCTAGCCCTACCCACATGATTTGTAGAGGCTTGCCATGCATAATGCATTTGATGTACAAGGAAATATCTATTTAAAGTTTGAGGCAGTGTGAAGGGATCCGGCAAGACGTAATTAACTCATGCAGTTAGTTAAGCCAATGAAGAAATGAGCTAGGCCTATCAGAAAAGCAGAGCGGAGCAAGGCAGGCTACGGTAGGCTAGTGGACAGGACGGTTGAGTTAGGTGAGGCTATGAGTAGTCTAATCAACAGCACAGCTTATTCACGGGGACTGGTTCTGAACCCTCTCTGGTTCGACTACAGACGCTCAACAAGTAGGTTTACTCAAGTCAGCTGTGTGCGTACATTCCCAATACAAGAGCTGACCAGACCAACCGAACCCTGAACAATGGTGTGGATTATCTTTGGCGTGTGAAAACAAACGTGGATTTAAATTGTGGATAAAACGACCATAAGCTGAAATAAAGCGTTCATTCCCCACCTGCTTCAAATTGAAACACACCTAGGCCTATACACATCAGAAACAGGGTGCGAATTAAGGGGGGCTTGGGGGGGTTTGACCCCCCTAATTAAGACTTGGACCCCCCACAAGAGGTAAAAACAACAGGTCGGGGAGTCGATACATTTATATATCTTTCTTACCTGTAATCGTAAATATTACTTTACGCCCTGGAGAAGAAGTTGACCCCCCCGATTGTTTTGTTTTTTTGACCCAATGACACAATTGTCATAGTATAATTCGAACTCTGATCAGACACAGTATGCACCGTTTACATATTAAGCTCCACCGAACTTGACAAACACCTCCATCATCCTCTCAAACTACCGTTAAAGAATGATGATGATGCGGAAGGCAAAGCTGTCGGTTATTTAGATGCTATTTCAATCTCTATTAAATAAAGACTAGGAAGTGCTAGGCAGATCCGTTCCCATGGCAACACGGCAGGCACAGTGGGCTGTGTTGACTGAGCGAGCGTCTCTGCGGGCCCATTAAAGCAAAACACCTCGTCCTGGCACAACACGCGGACCTGGCCTGACCGCTAGCAGCCCACGGCCAAGACACGTAGAACATCTTTTCATGAATGGAGACAGTGGGGTGTGCTACTATCATACATCTTTACACATGGTCGAAATGTAGGCTATTTGGTCGATTCTGTGTCCGTGCAGCTGAATTGATTCTAACGATAGCCTATTAAATAATAGCCTACCGCAACGCGTTAAACATGTGGGCTAAATTTATGTTGGATTTGAAATAATAATTTAAGAAAACAGCATACTCATCATATCAAAAAAGCTATGAGAGAATTATATTCATAAAAACGTTACAAAAAGCTAGCACAATTCACAGCCTGCCTTGTCTCATGGCAACATGATCAATTATTTGTTAATGCTGAGTATGAAACTTCCCCTAGGCTTAAGGAAGGTCAGTGACCTCAAAGGAGCATTCAATTATTCATCACTGCCCAACGAATAAAGTTGTCAGCGACACGCGTCCATGATGATGCCCAGTCACTGCCGCTCTGCGCTTGGCGCACGGCGCGGTCGCGCGCAATGTTGCAGTCTCTGGAGCGCTCCTATTCCTGGGTTCTCTTGCTGGATCTAAAACATGCTGTAAGGTCTACGAGGTCGATAAAATAAGTCGCTTTACGTGATCCTTGATATAGGCCTATGTATTTATAAATGACTCCGAAATCAAGGTCACTATCTTAGAAAGAGCAATAGCTCAACATAATAAGTGACTAACACAAAAACATACGCGATATTTGGGGGGGGGGGGGGGGGTATCCACTTAGGGGGTTGTAATATTGCATATTGACTGAACAGTTCACAATAACCAATTTGCAAATTGGCTTGCCACCTCAGGGCATTACAACATATATCTCCAGAATATTTTCTCCCGCTTGACATTGTGTTCATCTTATATTGAGGTCTTGACTGTTGTTCCACCATGATGCCACAATGTAGGTAGTACAGCAGGGCTACTTTAGTTAATACGATACATTTTACACCATGGCCTAACATTTCCCAAGTCATAATACGAGGTCATAGTTTTGAATCTGTGATTTAACAGAACAAAAATGCCTCGAACAGGTTGTCAAAAACAACCAAATGTAAAAATCTTACCATCAGCCGCCGTGGCCGACTGCATCACCAACAAAACTAAAGCGACTGGCAGAAGCCATTTGGACAGCATTCCATCGAGCCCCAGTGTCTTTCCGTGTTTGGGAGAACAGAAGGTGGCTCTCATCCCCACAACTATCCATTCAGTCGAGCCAAGCGCGCGAGCAGCAGCATTGTTTATCCCACCAACGATCAAATCGTCGGGGCTGTCGCGCGCATGTTTCAGAGCCATTGGTCGTCAGGTTAATCCTTGATTCATCTAACGGTCTTGTTTTGTAAAAGGCATTTGATCAATCCTTCACTGCGGACTGACTGATTCTTCTCCATGAGCCCGTCTCCCCCGAAGGAGGCTGGCAGAGGAAGGCAGCAGTGGAACCTGGTCCCTAACGCGCCGTCAAAGCGCACTGCATCTCCACCTCTATAGCAGCGCGTTTATTATTTGAGGTCTGAGGTCATATTACTTTAGCCGAGTCTTTCTTCTGTGGAGGGATAATTCATTCCGATGGTCACCGCTCCACCGCAGAAAGGTAGTGTGATAAATAAGATTTCTCCCCCGTTTACTGCCTGGACCGTTATTTCATTATGAAAAAACATCACGTCAGAGACGTGCAAGCGTTGCTTCCTGACTGCAAAAAAATATTTGGCAAAGCTTACAATGCTTTGCGACCCCTTGTGGGTATAAATGGTGCATGAAACCTTCCAAAAACAAATTTGTCCAAAAATCGGTTTCTAAATGAGGGTGGTCAGCCAACTGATAGGCCTACTTCATTTGTATAACCCTTTTAACAACCAATTTCACATATGCCCATAGATCTGCCCCTCAACAAACCTAAACCCTCAAGGAAGACAAGGAGAAACTCCCAAGAAAACTAATGAGACAAAATGGAAGAAACCTTAAGAGGAGCAATTCAGTGAGGGATCCCCTCCTCCAGAGACGGTTGGTGAAAGAGAGGTGCAGAACACAGGCTAAACATAGTCATACATGAAGAAAAGTCGAGATGGGTGTTGAAACACAAATCCAAAGTTCAACTCGGGTCAGAGTTGTCAAATGTCAGTTTAAGCAGCGTTAGCCACAAGGCTGGGGGCGTGTGATCGGCACAGCATCACAGGACAGCCAGGTCGATGGATGGACAGGAAGGGACCAGGAACGTCAAAGGAGACTGATGTCTGCGACTAGGTTCATGAGCAAGCCGTGTTTACCAAGTAATAACAAAGATGAATGAAGCAAGGCTTTTTTTTAATTCAAAGTGAATCTTGACAATAGTACACCATCAATTCTCAATTTGACACTCACCAATATAGTCACCAGGAAAAACCCGCTTTTGTGACAAAGTACATAAGGCTTGGTCACATTGAAATCACTGAGAACTACTAGAGCAAAATACAGCCGCACACTGTAAGAGACATTACATCCAAAACATTTGACCCCAGTCCTCATATCATATATATTGCACAGTGCAGTTGCTACATGGTAAACTAGCGTAGCATAAAATCAAAAGCAAACAAATCATGATCATAAAGCCACAAAAAATACACATTAAAACAGTAACAGGTCAATTTTAGCAATCAAGTCTACATGTTTGTGTAGTCTACATATATTATCCAATACCTGAAGAGTGTGGTAGCTATCACTTTCACTAAGCAGGTGAAATTACTGCAAACCAGATTCAAAAGCAATCAAACCAAGTGGTAAGGATTAATAATTAATTCAAAAGAGCATATTAGAAAGATTCATGAAAGACCCTGAATTAAACATAGCAAATGCAAATCGTAAAATCATAATACAATAAAATAATACAATACAGATTACATACGGAGACCGATGAATATTGAGTAACTTTGGACCTAATCTTTGTGTACTTCGGTGGTTAAAGCAAGACACCAACAAATGTTACCTCACCCGAGCGGATGTTGCTATAGCGACAGCTGCATACATTTACTAATAGTTGTCTAAATACAGAAATGGATTATCGGCTTAGCCATCAATCACAGCAACAAGACACGAAGACGCTTCTGCAAACCCAACACAGTTCAACTTCAACAAATACATTCACAGTGTACATAAAGCATTTGCATTTGTGTAAAGCTGGGTTCACATCCCCACAGTCTGGAAAGGGAAGCAGTTCTAGAATATTTCAGGTTTTTAGAATGTCTCTCGGGAGTCTTGATTCAAACATCCCGTTGTAAAACTGCTCAAAAGACAGACGTGGTTGTTGTGTGTGTGGAGCAGAACGTGTCTTTAGTAAGGAGTGTACAAATATTCCCTGACTTTGTATCTGTGTAGGAGTCTATAGAAAAGTCATGTGGCATCATTAAGACCTCATGCAATCTCCTTCGCCTCGACGGGGGGACATAGATGATCGGCAACTAGTCTGAACCAGTCACCTTGAAAGGCACTAGGTTAGGATACTGTGGGAAGGTTTCTGATGAATACCAGTCCTGGCTGCTGGGATGACAGGTGGGATGTAAACCAAGACCAGCCCTGATCTGTGTTTAGGAAACATGCTCCTGAGGGTGCAGCCAAGTGCTTGTTATGTCAGGTGAAGGCATCTCTGTAGCCAGTCTAAAGGACAGGTCCAGCTGGAGAGGTGCAGCTCTAGAAACGGCATGGCGTCAAATGTTCAATTCTGCCAATCACTATGCAAATGCTGCTTTTTTTCTCTTTACTATCTAGAAAGAACTGTCACTGAAATAACTAAAAGCGACATAGGTCAACACATTGGGTACTGTATGCAAGGATGAGCCCAACTTATAGTCAAGATAAAATACTGATGCTAAATTAAATGCACACACCAAAACAAAATAATAAGATAAACAAATTTAAAAAAACACACCAATATGTCAATAACTTGCAATACAGTAGTTACAATCACACTTCAAACATCAAAGCAAATAGAGGCACTAACATAATCCTAATGCCATTCAATACTAAAATAATACCCACTTCTATTTATTAGATAATTACGCTAGAAATAAAGAAAATTAAGAAAGCACAAAACAAACTAGATTCACCCCCTAAATTCACAGCTATTAGAAGTGGCAATCAGTATATAGCAGCTCATCTATAATAATACATTCCAGATACAACTCACCAAAAAGCTAAAAAATAAACCTCAACCATTTTAAAATATATTTCTCTTAATATATTCTGTCTCTACAACTACAGTATACTTGAGGTCAATAGAGAAATAAGGATTAGCTACCACCTTGCTTAGGAAATGATTTACAGTCTTTGGTGCTAAAACAAAGCATTTTTGTTTGACATGTTCCTACTGCTCAAACACTAGCAGGCTAAATAAAAACAAAAACACAGAAAAACATAAACATTTCCTCCCTGACGGAATGTATGAAATGAGCAGTTGACGTGGACTATAAGCGATGGTGATAGTACTGCAGGCAGGTCAATAGATGATCATTCAAACACTGAGAAGATGGGAGATCGGAAAGGCATGCCGCTCAGGTATGAACACCATACCTGACGCCGGTCAAACTAAACACGGGGAGCAGTAGAACATCAACACAGCAAACCAACGCCCGATCTAGATTGTATTGCAGTTTCAATCAACAGTGTCAATACTGTTAGTAATTAAGTACTCATAGTGACTAGAACTATCGATTATCAAATATTACGGCGTTCATGTTTCGTTTATATACACAAAACTCATGCGGGGGATTCAACACCCAATCATCATGTTGCCGAAGCGCACCATCCCCAAACAGTGACATTCAACTGGAGTGAAGACCCATGTCTTCTCAAACACAACAGGCTGAAGGAGACAGGGCTTGGGGGGGGGGGGGGGGGGGGGATTCTCAGATCTTGTCTGAAGTTCAAGTGCTGTAGTACAGAGCTGTTCCATACTGAACTCTATACCTCTGAAGTCATCAACAACAATCCCATATATAAGGCACTAGTAGGTATGGGGACAGGTGTGATGCATGTACAGATAGCTGTGGGGGGGGGGGGGGGGGGTAACACACACGACAGGTTATAATGTTACACATACAGATAGCTGGTAAAGGGGGGGGGGGGGGGGGCAGGTTATAATGTTGCACAGAGATAGCTGTGGGGGGACAGGTTACAGCGTTGCACACAGATAGCTGTGGAGACTGGTATGGAGAGACAAGTAGAGATGTGACTGGCTAGCACAGGTGCTAGAAGGCAATATAGACAGTGATGACCACAACACCCCCGTCACCCATTTAAAATCAAACCCTATTTATAGCTGGGGCATTTGATCAAATATGACAAAATATAGCAAATGTGAAAAACACATTAAAGTGATTATTTTTTTCTTCCTCAATTTTGTTCCCTCCCCCCCATCCCCATCATTCCCCAGTTCATTCATTCCTATTTGACGATGTATAGTTTCGTTTTAAAGCTTCTGATTGAATTGATGGTTCCTCTGCCAGGACAGACATGTTTGTCAAACAGTCCTGTACGCTCCACACTTGCTGTGTCATGTCCTGACTCGGTGGAGATGGCAGATGTGTCCATGTCCTCCTCCTCCTTAGCGCTGGCCAGCCAGCTCAGCCCAGGACCTGAGCTCTGGCCTCAGATGTAGGAGTACTGGTGGTGGGTGAGCTTGGTGGGGCTGAGGGGGAAGCCTGTATATCCGGGCGAGGCCATGTAGGAGTGAGGGGGAAACAGGGTCTTGAACTGGCCCTGCGGGGGGTGATGGTGGTGGTGGTGGTGGGACACGGTGGGCGAGGGGAGCAGCCGGTGGGGGGCGGTGAGGCCCAGGGTGACCTGGTGCACCATGCCACCGGGGTGGGAGAGCCCGTAGGCGTGCTGAAGGAGGGGCCGCGAGCCGCAGGCTGGAGAAGCCAGGAGGTGGGCCAGGGCGGGGCCGGAGGGAGGGTAGGACAGCAGGGTATGGGAGGGGGGCGGGCCCGAGGTGTGGGTGGGGCTGGCGTGGGGCAGGGTAAAGGCGTGGCCGTGGGCCGTGGGAGGGATGTAGGCGTGAGGTCGGCGGGGGCCAAAGTTGCCGTTCCACTCTTTGTGACAGGAGCCGTAATGCTGCACCTAGAGAGAAGGAGACACGTTTTTAGACCCCCGAACGCATAAACCCAGACTGACTTCGCCAATAAAGACTTTGACACGCTTGTCTTATACCATCTACGGCTGATGAACCCAGACTGGCTTAACTAATGACCCTTTCTAGCCGCCTTCTCTGCCGCGCTTTCTATCAGCACAGTGTGTCACTTCCGATCAGTGCTCGGCTAAGTGACCCTCCAGGACGCACCTGGCCGAGGCTCGGAGGCTGCTGCTGGAAAACCATCTTCTGCTGGCGGGGCTGGAAGGGGCCAGGCGGGGGGTTCTGTCTGGGGGCGCAGCGCCCTCTGGACTGGGACGAGGATTCTGAGGCTGGGGGGGGGGGAGAGAGAGGAGTGTCAGATGTGGAAGATATGGAGGGTCTAAGAAGATATTCTGTAGGTCAGGACTAGAACGGAGAAGGGTCAACAGGACACCAGAGCATGCCTTGCTGAAAGCATTGTGGAGATACAGAATACACACACACATGCACGCGTGCGCGCGCACACACACACACACACACACACACACACACGCACACGCACACACACGCACACACACACACACGCACACGCACACACACACGCACACTCTCTCGCTCTTTGGTTGATGCACAGGGAGGGGAAAAAAAGCTGAAAATAAAGGTCCTAGGTGAGAGCAGTTCATGCTGGATGAAAGGACTGGTCAAATACACAGCAGAGACAAGTCCAACCGGCTTGCTGGGAAAACAAGATATAGGTAACACAGGTAAGGAGTTGGGGTGTTGATGCACGTCTAATGCTTTGACAAGTCTAGAGGTGTGGTTCTGTATTCAGGGATGATGTCTAGAGTGTAGATGGACCGTCCTCATGGCCCACCAGAGACGTGCTCTACTTGGCTGGGGATTCCAGGCTGGGCATGGGGAGATGGCATATGGATATAGCATAGCAAGCCACGCATGCTCCTCTGAAGACAGAAGTAGTGGTGACATATGGTGGGTGTTGTTTTAGGTTTTTTTTGTTGCACAGGGCAAATTTGATCTATACAATAGGAGCAATACTTGGGTTACTGAGAAGAGAATTCTGTGGCTGCCATTTTTGGAAACAGATCCCATGTGACTCCAATATGGCAGTTGGACAGTCAGTTCTGACGCAGTGTATTCACACAACAACACAACAAGGTAGAGAAAACAGGAGGAATTGGTTTAAAAGAGGATGTCCTTCAGTACTGGGAGAAGACAGGAGGTCAAAGCAGACAAGAGTTCACTCAGCTAACTGGACTCCAGCAGAGCGACGAGCTGGCCAGGGTGTGTGGTTCTCCATGCTGCATTCACGTCTCCCCAGAACACCAGGAAGAGAGTGATCGGCCGATGAGGGGGTAACTTCAAGTGTTACTGGTTTATCTCCTCTCGTAGAAGCTCTGAATGCTTCATACCGCATTCAAGCCTTGGAATACATGTGATTCCGGAATGTTCTGAGGAGTGTCCTGGGGTTCTGAGGAGAGCGTGTGAACGCAGCATCACCTGTGATCACCTGTGATAGCCTCTTTGACCAAACGGGGAGTGGAACTCCCTGGCCACACCTACATGACCTGTGGAGCAAACAGATGACAGACTAGACTGCAGACGGCAGAACTGTCTAGACACACTAGACTGCAGACGGCAGAGCTGTCTAGACAGACTAGACTGCAAACGGCAGAGCTGTCTAGACACACTAGACTGTAGAGCTGTCTGGGCATAGAGGAATCATGGCCTACTGGGGAGGTCACATGTTATGGCTCATATAACAAATTACACACTGCATGCTTTCCATGGGCACAGCTGTAAAGGGGAAAGGGTCTCTCATATTAGTGAATACCAGCCCGTGGCTTGAATGACAAATTCAGAGTACAGACTGCAGTAGTAGCATTCCACAGAGCAAAAAATCAATAATGGATCGAACTGGAAGCAGACTGAATCTACCTCGGTACTTGCATGCAATGCCTACGTACTTTAGCATGGTTTGGGACACACATTCATTTGTTCTTCAATGAGTTGCGGCATTTCATCGCAGATTCATAAAAATGCTGACCTGTTCTGGAGTTCTGCACCCTCATGGGTGGCACCACCATGGTCCTCACGCGGGGTCTCCCAGGCTGGGTGGAAGGGGCCAGGCGTGCGATGGCCGGGTGGTTGTGGTTGCCCAGGTAATGGGGGTCGAGGTAGGGGCTGTGGGACGAGTCCGAGGCCGGCGAGCCCTCATCCACAGTGTCACAGCCGCTCTCGTGCCCGTCATCCTCTGACATGCTGGGAGAGACAGACAAGGCGGGAGCTGAAGAGTCAGACAGGCAGACACAGACAGGCAGACACAGACAAGGACGCAGCTACAGACGTAGAGGTCAGGCCCCCCCCCCCCCTGGATGTGTCCTACCTGTTGGGCCTCTTGCGGAGCTCGGGGCTGGACTGCAGCGAGGCGGAGGCGGACGAGCCGGAGCTGAGGGTGCTGTCCGGACTGCTGAGAGAACACACCCTCTCCATGTCCAGACCACCCTTACACGCCTCGCAGTCAGGGCTCTCTTTGCACCTGAGGGATGAATACACACAGGTCAATACAGAAATGCAGCAAGCACAGATCGATAAATGTTGCTCCTTGTAACTTGAAACGTTAGCGTCTATGCTAACAAGGCTATCACATAGGCTGGAACACGCTTGTTGTTCCTCTGATTGAGAACCTGTGGTCTGACTCCTCCCCCCTCCTCCTCCTCACCTGTGGTCTGACTCCTCCTCCTCGTCTGTGTCGCTGCTGATGCTGATCACGCTAGGGGCGGGGCTGGGCATGTCACCGATGACAACGCTCTCTCTCTGCTGGTGGTGGTGGTGGTTCTGTTGCGGCTGCTGCTGATGATGATGGTGGTGGTGGTGATGCTGGTGGTCAGAGTCTGGGCTGGTCTTACAGCAGCTTACATCCTCCTCCTCGCCGCGTGGGACAACCGGCTTCACTTCCTCCTCCACAGCCAGCTCCACGGCGGGCCCCGCCCTGTGAGGGAAGTCCCCTCCGGCCTGTGGGCCGAGCCCGTCGGCCGTCTTGGGTGTCCGGCACATGGAGATGTGGACGTCGTTATGGTGGACGGCGTTCACACTCCTGCAGGGAGGGAAGCAAAGAAAAGAACTCGTACAATCCTCTCCATCATTCCACTAACTGAAGCAGTCTTTCAATGTCAGGTTACTTCTCCCTTCAAAAGAGAGCTCTCTAACTGCTCACACCAAGATCTGGAGAGGACTATAGTACAGGCCAAGCTCTCTCTCGACCACTGTTAACGTGGTTTCTGATTCGACTTCCTGAAAAAGTGTTAAGCTGGGTCAGGTGGTGGAGGGCTCCTGACCTGCTGTGACTGGCTCGGTTCCTCTTGTTGGACGAGGGCTGGGGCCACACCACGTGAGCCACGCCGATGTTGATTGGCTGCGGCGCGGACATGGCCGTCATCTGATTGGTCAGGAGCGGCTGCTGCTGCATGACAGTGTTGTAATGGCTGCTGTGGGTCCGGACTCTCCTGTAACAACATGGAGGCGTTCAGCAGGCCTGCCAGCCACAAACCACCGCCCTACTCATATCCTGGCACGCAATCGGATCTGCAAATATCAGCCTGTTGCAAAAGCATTTAGTCCCTGATTTCCCTGTCAGAACTCGAGAGGGTGAACTTGTAAGGCAGGAACATTATTGATAGATTAAGGAAATTCTCCCCTACAGGCTTTGCAAAGAGGTGGGAAATGACCAACATTTTTTAAAACCAGAATGGGAATTTGTTATGCAAATGAATATGCTACTTAGAAAATGTAACGTTTTCCATTTCACAACTTGTAAACGTACTCTTTAAGCAAGTTTAACAATAGAGGTTTAATAAAGCATTTATTCAAACAGAAAACAAAAAATGGTCATGAGGGTCATTCTTTTGTTCCAGGTTAACTCCTCTACCAGGTAACCAAAGAAGAAGAGCACATAGCCCAAGAAGAAGAGCAGGCCAGACCAGCAGCTCCAACTCACCCCCAGTCGCTGATTCTCTGCGGGCCGCCGTCTGAGGCCAGGGAGCTGGGAGGGGCCACCTGCTGCCAGGCCGGCACCAGGATCTGCTGCCCCCTGCTGGACCACGGCTGCTGTGGACAACAGACAACATCAGTGCATCAGAAAATACGGTGAAAATACCGTTACTGCAGCTTCTTAGATATGAGATGGAACGTGGCAAGGCTGCGATTACTACTGTTTACATGTCTAGCAACTGGTTCATGGACGCACACTTCTCTACAGGAGGTGCATTGGCTATGGGTGCATTCAACTCAGGTAAGAGTGTCAAGACTGCTTTAAACAAATCAAGTCTGTTTCGAGAGCCTGCCCCGCTTCACCAATCACATAGAACAGGAGTCTCTCAGCTTAGACCAAATCAGGCGTCTTAAAAACAAGCTTTTCGAGTCTCCCTCCAGAGATGCAGTTCAGCCAGCCAGCCAGCTCCAGCAGGCATCTCACCTGTGCAATGACCCCTGGCCTCATCTGTAAGGGCTGGATGGGGGGGGCCTGGGTGACCAGGGGAATGGTGTTCTCCATCCTGACTGCATAGCCTCCGGGCTGGGTGGGGTTTCCTACAACACACAAACACCGAGTGTGGGTGGGGGGGGGGGGGGGTACAGACAATGTTTTTATGTAGTACGTTTCAAAGCACCATGGTGTAACCCTGTATAATCACGTAACCCGCAACATCCATTTGCATAACAAACGTGTATTGTTCATTTAATATTCCTCATTAGGACAGTGGTAGGAACTGAGCCATGAAGAAAACATGGTGTACTTTGGTCGTTTTGATGACTGGGGTGCTGGCTACCTTGCAGGGTGGGTGGGCAGAGAATGAGGGCGGGCTGGAAGGAGTCGTTGCAGCCAAACTGGGCACTTCCTGTTTGCAGAGATATCCCAGAGTGCATCACCGAGGGAGCTGACTGCCTCATGGCCTTGATAGGAAGAGGAAGAAGCCGTTTACTGGCCATTCACTTAAGAAAAGTACACTTGACATGCAGCCATTTCAACAGAGAAAACTGGAATGCAATGGGAACTAAAGTCCAGTAGATGGCAATATTGGTCACATCCCTTCAGCGACAGGACGTTATGTAACCAGACAAAAACAAAATGTCTAAATATATCCATTTCTTTTGACTTTGATATATTTCCCTCTTTAAGTCCCCAGAGAGTGTTGGAGCAGGTGGCGTGGGGCTGACCTGTGAGTGGACAGGGGCCATGCTGTTGAAGGCCAGCGGCAAGCCGGAGGTGGAGGAGGGGATGGGAGGCCTGGAGAAGGAGGTCTTGTTGCGGTTCAGGGTGTCGTACGCGTTGGGCCGGGCCTGACACGCGTCCATGATGTGGAAACACGACTGAACGCTGGAGAAAGGGGAGGGGGAGAACCAGTCAATGTCACGACCCGGATCACAGGGAAGGAACTGCCATGACAGTCAAGCAGCCTGTTTTTAATGTACTTGTAGAGATTTGCATGTTTAGTCATCGCACAAATATAGGTTTCTGTGTGAAGCTGTGTGTATGGTAATGAGAAGACATACTGGTTGCTGTGTTTGTGTGTCAGAGTGTGGTAACAGGACTCCATACTGGTGTGTGTGTGTGTGAGTGAAAGAGAGAGAGAGAGAAAGAAAGAGGGTGCATGTGTGTGGTAACAGGACTACATACTGGTTGGGATGCGTGTGTGGTGACAGGGCTCCGTACTGGCTGCTGTGTGTGTGGTGACAGGGCTCCGTACTGGCTGCTGTGTGTGTGGTGACAGGGCTCCGTACTGGCTGCTGTTTGTGTGTGTGTGTGTGCGCGCGTGGTGACAGGGCTCCGTACTGGCTGCTGTTTGTGTGTGTGTGCGTGGTGATAGGGCTCCGTACTGGCTGCTGTTTGTGTGTGTGTGCGTGGTGACAGGGCTCCGTACTGGCTGCTGTTTGTGTGTGTGTGCGTGGTGACAGGGCTCCGTACTGGCTGCTGTGTGTGTGTGTGTGTGTATGCGCGCGTGGTGACAGGGCTCCGTACTGGCTGCGGTGCGTGCTTGTGTGTGGTGATAGGGTTTTGTACTGGCTGCTGTGTGTGTGTGTGTGTATGTGTGTGCGCGTGGCAACAGGGCTCCGTACTGGCTGCTGTGGGGGAAGTCCAGCAGGTGCTGCATGGTGGTGAAGGGGTGGCTGAGGGCGTCAGAGGGGCAGATCCTCTGCTCGGCGTCCACCATCAGCATCGTCCTCAGCAGGCTCACAAACTCCCTCCGGTCGGCCTTCTCAGCCTGCAGGTCAGAGCCCTCCATGTTCAGCAGCAGGTTCACCTGTGGAGACGGGGGGGGGGGACGGGACACACGGTCAGTACAGGGTCAGGACAGACAGATATAAGGCAGCTGTGAAGGGGGCAGAAGCTACGTGACAGGCTATGCTGGCTAGTGGAACAGGACAGGCTATGCTGGCTAGCGGAACAGGACAGGCTATGCTGCCTAGCGGAACAGGACAGGCTATGCTGCCTAGCGGAACAGGACAGGCTATGCTGCCTAGCGGAACAGGACGGGCTATGCTGCCTAGCGGAACAGGACAGGCTATGCTGCCTAGCGGAACAGGACAGGCTACGCTGGTTAGCGGAAGGATGTGGTCTCATGGCACTCACGTGGGCTATGTCGTCCAGACAGCTGAAGATGTACTTCCTGGCCTCTTTGGACTTCAGCCTGGTCTCCGTCTCGTGCTCCTCTGTGGTCTGAGGGGAGAGGAACGGGTGGAGCGTTCACGAGGCGGGACTTTAGAAGGTAGACATGTGTTGCCTGCATGCGTATTGATGTCTTTAGATTGTAGATGTGCACGTGTATTTGTAAAGCATGTCTTTAGATAGCAGGTGTGTCGGAGTGTGTGTGTGTGTGTGTGTGTGTACCTTGAGCCTCCAGGCAGCGTAGGGTGAGTCGGATTCCTTGCAGAAGAAGCGGGAGGTCTTGGTGCCCACGTTGAGCAGGTGCTCCCCCGGCAGACCCTGAGTCTGGGAGATGTAGCGGATCTGGGGGGGGGACGGGGACAGAGCAGGCAACACTGTGTGAGGAGGAAATCACTCGTACGTCCACGTACCGACCTCCTCCTCCGACACACACTCCTCTACTACAGGCCGGCCGAGACAAACACGACGTTTTCGGCCAACGTTATCGGGGTCCTGCAGAACGCTGAGCGGCTCCAGTTAGAGAGCAGCTTGGGTCTTGACTCAGCGCTGAGTCCAGTACGGCACTGGGCAAATCCATCTGTGCAAACCCCCGAACCGAACCTGACAGGTATTCCGTTTTCGCTGTCCAAACACGACCCAAACCCGTTTGACACACAGACAGAAGGGATTTATTTTAGACATGATATTTTCAAGTTGAATGACCAAGGAGGTTAACCACAACTCGTGTCCTGGCCTCCCAGTATCCACACAGCACAAACAACAGCACCCTGTCCAACCCGAACGAGCCCAGCTTGACAGGCACAACATGACGGATTGAAGTGTACAGCCAATTAACTGAGTCATCCGTTTTTGGGAGGCGTCAAACCAAAGCTCAAAACGTTGCCAGCACGCTGTTCCTGGAGAGTCGTCAAGTCTACTGACAAGATGTTTGAGAAGATGACACAGGGAGATAACAGGTAACTGGTTGTAAGGAAGACGCCGTAACTCTTTCGCAACAGGGTTGTGTAACCCAGATCCACTCGATAGCAGCATAAGACCAGGGTGTAGCAGCATAAGACCAGGGTGTAGCAGCATAAGACCAGGGTGTAGCAGCATAAGACCAGGGTGTAGCAGCATAAGACCAGGGTGTAGCAGCATAAGACCAGGGTGTAGCAGCATAAGACCCTGGTGTAGGAGTATAAGACCAGGGTGTAGCAGTATAAGACCAGGGTGTAGCAGCATAAGACCAGGGTGTAGCAGTATAAGACCATGGTGTAGGAGTATAAGACCAGGGTGTAGCAGTATAAGACCAGGGTGTAGGAGTATAAGACCAGGGTGTAGCAGTATAAGACCAGGGTGTAGCAGTATAAGACCAGGGTGTAGCAGCATAAGACCAGGGTGTAGCAGCATAAGACCAGGGTGTAGCAGCATAAGACCAGGGTGTAGCAGCATAAGACCAGGGTGTAGCAGCATAAGACCAGGGTGTAGCAGTATAAGACCAGGGTGTAGCAGTATAAGACCATGGTGTAGCAGTATAAGACCAGGGTGTAGCAGTATAAGACCAGGGTGTAGAGTATAAGACCAGGGTGTAGCAGTATAAGACCAGGGTGTAGCAGTATAAGACCAGGGTGTAGCAGCATAAGACCAGGGTGTAGCAGCATAAGACCAGGGTGTAGCAGCATAAGACCAGGGTGTAGCAGTATAAGACCAGGGTGTAGCAGTATAAGACCAGGGTGTAGCAGTATAAGACCAGGGTGTAGCAGCATAAGACCAGGTGTAGCAGTATAAGACCAGGGTGACGCAGTATAAGACCAGGGTGACGCAGTATAAGACCAGGGTGTAGCAGTATAAGACCAGGGTGTAGCAGCATAAGACCAGGGTGTAGCAGCATAAGACCAGGGTGACGCAGTATAAGAACAGTAGAACACCAGGCAGCAGCAAACGTCTGTGTCGCTGTTTTCCGAGCACACGACACGAGAGAGCTCTTGACGTGCCCGAGACAGATGCACAGGGCTCTAAAGACGTCATGGCAACCTCTTCCAGCCTGCCGTGCAGCTGAGACAGCCTTGCAGCCCCGATCGCCTCAAATCTCGGAATCTATCACCATAATCACAAACAGAGCACGCACATGTGCATGGTTAACTCCATATTTACTGGGGCTTATCGTCATCAGATAGAACAGCAAAGCTGTGTAGGCATTTCGACACCTAATCTAGCGTCTTCACTGATAGCCCTCGTGTGATTCGAAAACCAGTCTCTCCAACAGCTGATCGGTATCTCTGACACAGAAGCTACCTTGCTAGCATTCGCTGCTGACAGTTGAGCCCTTCGGGCTTGTCGCTCGGAAGGCCTGCGTCACGGCCAGCCTCCCTCAGCCAACACCACACACTGTTCCGAGTAGTGAGCACACTGTTCCGAGTAGTGAGCACCCTGCCCTGAACCAGAACTACCGCACAGGACCAGGCATGCACCTGGTACGGGTTCCGCCCTCCTCTGTACCGTGAGGAAGGAAGGGACCACAAGACCAGGACTCTTAAACACTTTGAGCACCGACTAGAGAACGGCAGGTTTGTTTGTCGTTTGCATTTCTTGCGCCGGGCGTCTCTGTGTGAGCGGGTTGAGACAGCCGTTCACAGAGAAGGGGCTAAAGTAACAACCACATCCGAGTCTCTCCCTCCCTCCCTCTCTCCCCCTCCCCCTCTCTCTCTCCCTCTCTCTCTCTCTCCCTCCCTCTCTCTCCCCCTCTCTCTCTCTCCCTCTCCCTCCCCCTCCCTCCCTCCCTCCCTCCCTCCCTCCCCCAGCCCAGCCTCAGGGGAGCAGTCGTCCTCCCAGCTCTGTTTATAACATGATGATGTGGGTGTTAGAGAGCCGACCACGTTGCCACAACGCTGCACAAACACACAGAGAGCACTGGACTGAGAACATGCTGATGATGCACACTCAGGAAGGCAGAGTTGTACAGGACACACAGAGAGAGACAGAGAGAGAGAGAGAGAGAGAGAGAGAGAGAGAGAGAGAGAGAGAGAGGGGGGGGGGGGGTAGAGAGAGTGCGTGTGTGTACACTTGCAAGGCTTTTTTTGACTTTTTATTACACGTATATGTGCGCGTTTGTGTCTGTGTGTAATCATGTGTTAAGCGTGTGTTTGTGTGTGCACGCACGCGTGTTGAGAGCGTGGCAGTGTCTAGCATCGGGCTTTGGCTTATAAATACATTTTGCTGTGCGGAGTGGAACTGGGCCCAGGCCTGCCATGGTGCAGCTCTGCATCAGTAAAGCACACCCCGGTTCACCGCCTGGTCTCGGGCCAAGAGGCCACACCAGCCAACGAAATGTCCTGACTGCTCATCCAAACTCCCACACCGCCCAGAACAGGCTGGGTCCCAGAGCCGACACCTCGGCACAGGACACACCGGGCCTGAGTCCAGTTCACCTTGTCAGGGCCTCGGCAGTACCTGACGACCTCCTGTGGAGGTTGTGCTGTTGCTTCCCCCCCGCTACATGAACCTGATCCGGTCTCTTGACCCCGTGAGCCCTTCTGACTGGCACGGCTTCCCTACTTCTTCAGCACTGGGTCGGTCAACTGACACCGTAGGCATAAAAGCACCAGGGGCTGCTCCGACTGTCCTGATGGTTGTTTAAGGAAGGGAGAAATCGGAGTCTGTCTTCTACTTATAGATCAACACAAGGACCTGGGGTGGGGGTGCTGGGGGGTTGAGAGATGGGGGTGTGGGGTTCAGAGCCAGGGGGAGCTGGGGAGCTAAGAGACAGGGGGCTGCGTCTGGTTCCCATGGTCCTCTATCCTGTGCTTTGTAATCTCATGGGACTCGAAACTCAAATCCCAAATAAGTCCCTCGCCCTGTGAGAAACAATTACACATGAGCAGGTCAATTTCCTGTCCCAGCAAAGTCTAGATTAGACTGTTTAGTATTTCTCTGGTGCTTATGGAGAATTAGGCGCAACAATAAGCAGGGTTTCGATCTGAGGCGGGGGTGAAAGGAGAGCTGTAAGCATCCTTAGACTTACAGTGTAAACAAACAACACACAGTTAAGCACCAGGGATTATGACATAAGGACCCCCCACTACTAAGTCCAGGTACACCCCCCCACCACTGGAGCCCCCGGCCCCCACCACTGAGTCCAGCTACACCCCCACCACTGAGTCCAGCTACACCCACCACTGAGTCCACTACCCCCCACCACTGAGTCCAGCTACACCCCCCACCACTGGAGCCCCCGGCCCCCACTACCAAGTCCTGGCGCCCCCGCCCTGAGTCCTGCCTACCTGGTCGTACTCCAGGGCCCCAGGGTAGAGGGGCCATCCCAGGAAGAGCTCAGCGATCACACAGCCCAGCGACCACATGTCGATGGCCTCGCAGAACGGCAGACCGAGGATGATCTCCGGAGCCCTGGGAGAGGGAGGGGGGGGGGGGGGGAGACAAAGGAAAGCAGGAGAACGACATGAGTTATTGTCCCGGCTAAGTGGCCACCAGTCTGCAGGTTCCCAAAACAAATCTCAGGAATTCTGGAAACGAAAGAGGGTGGAGGGAGAGAAGGTGAGGAGTGGGGGGAGAGAAGGAGGGGAGCGGAGGGAGAGAAGGTGAGGAGTGGGGGGAGAGAAGGAGGGGAGCGGGGGGAGAGAAGGAGGGGAGCGGAGGGAGAGAAGGAGGGGAGCGGAGGGAGAGAAGGAGGGGAGTGGAGGGAGAGAAGGAGGGGAGTGGAGGGAGAGAAGGAGGGGAGTGGGGGGAGAGAAGGAGGGGAATGGGGGGAGAGAAGGAGGAGAGTGGAGGGAGAGAAGGAGGGGAGTGGAGGGAGAGAAGGAGGGGAGTGGGGGGAGAGAAGGAGGGGAGTGGGGGGAGAGAAGGAGGGGAGTGGGGGGAGAGAAGGAGGGGAGTGGAGGGAGAGAAGGAGGGGAGTGGAGGGAGAGAAGGAGGGGAGTGGGGGGAGAGAAGGAGGGGAATGGGGGGAGAGAAGGAGGGGAGTGGGGGGAGAGAAGGAGGGGAGTGGGGGGAGAGAAGGAGGGGAGTGGAGGGGAGAGAAGGAGGGGAGTGGAGGGAGAGAAGGAGAGGATCGGAGGAAGGGGGATAGAAGGAGGGGAGTGGAGGGAGAGGAGAGAAGGAAGAGGACAGAGGACAGGAGTGGAGGTAGAGAGGAGGGCAGGCCCGAGAGGCTTGAGGAGAGACATGCAAAAGAGGGATGGGAGGCGTGCGCGCAACATCGTACATCCATGCACAGAGCTTACAGTGGAGGGCTGCTAGCACCACGCTGGCAGATGACAGCTCTAGAAGTGTCTCGCCCTGTGCAAGCATGCAGACACACGAGCCTGCTTATGCAAAAATGCGCACGCACACAGCGGTTTTCATGTCTTGGTACGGACACGCAAGTGTGTGACAACAAAAGCCAAGACACGGAAACACAGGAAGGGAAATGACCTAGCAGCCTGAGGATCACTTGACCCATGACACCCAAAACTGCTCTGTAGCCAACTCCGTGGGAAAATATTTCAGTCAGACTTCTATGAAACCTAGTTATTACATCACAGCATTTCAAATTACAGCAACAACAGACTGGGGGGGGGGGGGGGGGGTCTAAACCTGGGATTAGAGGAGTGGGGGAGGGATGAGAGATTGTGCTTGTTGCTTTTTCGCTATTGAATGTGTCCAGTGTCACTATGCAACCTACCCTCAGAGATCGACAAAGTTCTATGTAATCTAAGCGGATGTAACGAAGGCCCACAAGGCATTAAGAGTAATGAGCATGACTAATTCATGGCCATTACCGTACACGGCAGAAGTAGGCTCGTCGAGGTGTGCTGGGGAATCACAGTTTGAATGGCGCTGGGTCACGCGGCACAGGTAGCAGATACCCTGCAGCTCACCTAGCAACCAGGTGAGTCTGGTGTGACGGGGCCCCTGGCTGGGACAGGCCCTGACCTGCTCGCTGTTCCAGGTTAGCTATATGAGAACTTGGCAGGGGGGAGTTCCACCATGGGTCCCACAGACCCTCCCCCGTCTTCAGAGTGAAGTGTTCCCACGGAAAACCGACAAGACGCTGAAGCAGGGACGCCTGGACGAACGAACAAACTCAATCCACACGACGGATCAAAAAGGGGGAAATGTGCGTTTCCTTACTGCATTAGCAGAGGCTAGTGTTACAGACATGTGGAACCTTATTTGGCCAGTTTTTCTTTGGGTGGGGGGGGTGGGTGGGGGGGACAATCCAATCTCAGCCAGTAGGCTTCAGCTTCTCTTCGGGTAACTCAATCAACACACCCACCTGGTCTGTCGGGTTGAATTATTAACACAGCGCACCGCTTCGTTTGTTTTTTCTTTCCCTTCTTCAGGGCGTTGCAGCTCCCTGACAGAACCCCCTCCCAGTGACTCCTGCTACAGGCACATCTGAGTGATAACAGGCTAGCTGCTCCCTCAACTCCACAGCTCAAACCTGGCCAGACAGATTCATGGCTGCAAACAAGCCACACTTCAAGGCTCACAGATCCCAGCATGTCTGGCCAGGGTGTTGGTTAACCGAGCGGACAAATATTGTTGCGTTTATATTGAGGGTAATATCGCTACTACTCGGCTGCAACAAAGATAAACACACACACACACAATTGTCAATAAATAACAGCATTCTTACAATAATGTCGATGACAATGTAAACAACGTTAAAAGACGAGTTGTGTGTGTGGATTTACGAAAGCATAAACTGACCCTAGTGACCCAGTTAAACAGGATCTGTACGTTTTGCCAACTTTGGCTTCAGTTTGAAAGGAATCAAACCCAAATACCTCTCCCTTCAAAGCCACTCCCCAACACAAATGATCACGCTGCCTGACTACTGCTGGGAGGTGGGTAGACAGACAGACAGGCAGCCCGTCCAATCATTGCATTAGTTCCAAATGCCATCCAACCATTATTCATTAATAGGTCGTGTTTATGACAGTCCTGCAACGCCCACAGATATTGGCATACATTATATCTCACTGTCAAACCTTAGATGTATTGGTTGCCATCAGGATGGGAAGTTTACGTCAGCAAATATGTCAAAAAGTGTGTCAACATTACCGACCCTGCCTTTCATAGATGAAGAGACACACACTCGACCGGGTGGAGTATGCTACATGTTGTGGTTCACGTATACCACACACAAGCGTTCACACACGCATTCACACACACACACACACTGTGGTTTAACCAAATGTACTCGTGAGCTGAACCCTACCTAGGGGGATTCACATTCAGGAACAGGAGAAGAGCACTGACGGTAAACACACGAGAAAACGGAGAGAGGTCACACTCTGAAAGGCGAGCTGGAATCTCCCCGCGTCTACAACTCCAGGCCAGCTCCGCCGTGTACGAAACACAGCGAGCGTTGTCTCGGCCCTGTCCCCCCCCACCCCACCCCCCCCCCCCCCCCCACCCCCAGCGTCCCTGTCCTCCGCTCTGCTGATAACACAGGCCCTTGTCAGCACGCGGCCACAGAGACACACTGTGCTCCGGGACGGGCAGACGAACACACTTATCTCCCCCAGCTGATAGCTCGACCGCAGTACGTGACCGGCCATGCCGACAGGTGAGCAGGTGTGTGCTCACACAGTGTGCTGCTTGTGTGCCCTGCGTGAGGCACACTGTGTACAGGGCAGTGGACTATGAGCTGGTGGGTTTCTGCTGCTCGTCATGGCTACTGGGGAGAGTGCACTGCAGAGACAGCATGCCCAGAGTTCCCTGCATGCGCACCATGCTTGGAAGTCATATCAAACAGACGTCATAATAAAGACATTTAGTCAGTCCCAGAATCTAGACCATGGAGCCGGCATCGACTTTATGGGAGGGGAAGAAGATGCCTGACCAAAATTAAAAAATAACTACCAATAGGAAACATCAAAAAGGAAGCATGAAAAACGATTTGGAGTAAACATGGGTCTTCTGAAGACTACCAAACAGGCCTGTCTGAAGGTGTTGACTATCTAGACAACACGTCCAATAACAGAGTATATGGTTCCTGCACAGTGCAAAGGACTTCACGGGTGAGGGTGTTGACTGTGTGGAGCCTGACAGGCTGGGAGGGAACCGCACGCAGGAATAAGGGCTGGGTTGCGTGTTATGCAACGCTGGTTCAATATTTCACATACTTGTCAGAGAGGAGGCGTATGCGCGAGCGGCGCTGCTGGGGCATTAAGACAGCTAAACTCACTGGCCCCCTCACACCTTCAGAGGAGTTTCCATCTGCCTCGTCTCAAGGAACATGCTAGACGTTAAAGGCATTCTTGCTCGTGTAAACAGCGCTTATGCAACACGGGCCTGTTTGGGTGGGACTGGGTGATGGTTAACAGAGAGGAAGAGAGGAAGGGCGGGCGGGGGAGGGGAAGAGAGAGAGAACGACAGAGGACAGAGGGCTGAGAGGGAGAAAGAGGAAGGGAAAGATTGAGAAAGTGAAAGAAAGTGGGAGGGAGAATAAAAACCTTTACATGCCACCATTTGCGTTGAGAACCTGCCGGTTAAAGTGCTTTGTTCACACTGTGCAATGCCTTAATGGCATAATGGCATGACTATTTCTAGACTCGAATCACATTGTGAAATTCACAGGCAATCTTTTACTGTAATGTGTGTACTCTATCTGAACTGTTCGAAGCTAAGCTACACATTTGGCTCTGCTAAATGTGCAGTACACATGAAGCTAATGCAATGATGTTACAATGAATTATCATAATGTGAACAACCAACACTCAATCCCTTGACTCAGAGCCTGTCCTTGTGTGTGCGTGAGTATGTGCGTTAGCTTAGCACAAAGACTTAAGACGACTCAACGACATCAGTCCAAAAAGCTAAACCAACTCTAAAGTTGGTTTTCTTCCTCACCTGTAGTATCGTGACTGCAGGTAGGTGGAGCAGACTGCCTTGGACACATGGCTGGCCGAGCCAAAGTCTATGACCTTGACCCTGTAGGGCTGCCTGGAGGGGTCCACCAGCATGATGTTCTCCGGCTTCAGGTCGGCGTGGATCAGGCCCAGGCTCTTCAGCTTCCTCAGCGCTGTGGCCACCTGGGGAACACACACTGGCTTCAACTCAACCCTCAGGCAAAACACTCACGAACTGGACTGTAGCCCATCTCAACCTCTAGTCATTTTCAACAGGAAGTAGGGGGAAGGAGGAATAGAGAGAGGGGGGGGTCCTCTCTACTTTCTGTTTGTATACCCAGCATTAGTTTGCAACCGAAGGAGATATCCCTCTTTTAATGGCATAACAGAGATTTAGTCGTCTCCCACGAGCCCCCCCCCCTCCTATCCCAGGAACAGCGCCTGTAAACGGCCACAGAGGATGTCGTGGGGTACCTGCTGCAGGATGGGCCGGATCACCCTGAGGGGCAGCGGGCTGAACTTGTTCTGCTTCAGGAAGTCGTACAGGTTCTGCTCCAGCATCTCGAACACCAGGCAGGTGTGGCTGCGGTGCTGGAAGCACTCCAGAGCCCGCACCAGGTGGTGCTCGTCGGCGTTCTCCCCGCTCAGCCGCGCCAGGATGCCCACCTCGATCTGGCCCTGCCGCGCGTACGACGGGTGGTTCTTCAGGATCTTCACCGCCACCACCTCCCCCGTGCCCCTCTTCCAGCACTTCACCACCTGGCCGAAGGTCCCGCGGCCCAGGAACTCCAGCACCTCGTAACTGTTCTTGGTGGAGCACAGCACCTCGTGCTGCACCAGCTGGTAGTCTCCGTCCCCGGCCCCGGGCCTGGAGCACACCCCGGTCCCCGGCACGGTGCCACCCTGCTTGGGAGCTCCTCCTTCCACGTCGGCAGCGTTCGTGTTCCCAGCGGTAGTTTGCAACATGGCAGCAGGTAGCATGGACACGTCCTCCACTATCTGCATGGCTCTCCCTCCCGGGCAATCAGCCTCACGTTTCCGCCCACATGGCAGTAGGGAGCAGTCGGACAAGTATTTATCTCCGCCGTCCTCCTTCACGTCCTCCTCCCGCCTTCCTCCGTCTCGAAACTTCTCTCGCTGCCAACAGGGACCTCCTGGGGCACCTTGTGCCTTGCTGGTGTCCACCCACCGTCCCCTCTCTTCTGGGCTGTGGTCTTCCCACAGCTGGCCTCTGGCCTGGTTCTCCGACGGCCCTCCTGGTAGCTCGCGGTGCAGCACTGTCAGAGCGACCGAACCCCGAGACAGCAGTGACACTTCTGCTTCCTGCTCGCTGAGTGTTCCAAAGGAAGTGGGGGTGACTGCTGGCCTGAATGTGGGGGTGATAGTGGAGGGGTGTGCAAGGCCAAGGTTGACTCCAATTACATAGGTCTGCTGGTAAGGGGGGGCTGCACAGCTGTTGCTGAGGTGCTGGTTGCCAGGTTTGTTAGCGTTGCTAAAGGCACTTGTTTGGGTTTCGTTAACATATGTTGAGTAGACCATAACTTAAGGCCATACCTGCATTGAGATAAGAAAATACAGAAGGTTAGTAAACTCATTAAAACTTGAATGCTTAAATGTTTAGCACACGAAACCTCATTATTTATTGTTAGTCAGATTTTGACCCTCCTGCTCTAGACTAAATAAATATTACTCATTAAATTCAACAAATAACAGGTGATCACTATTAAATGCTACGCCCATTAAAACTGTCACGTAATTCATTCCTTTCCATAGTACACAGCTCTGCAGCAGAGACGAGAACTGACACGATTCAGCCTATTGAAGGGAGAGTCCCATTCCATCATGGGGCTGTCTCTAATGCACTGAACTAGGACTGTTTCAGTCTCACTCGAACCATAGATCCAGCAAAACAAACGCACAGTAGAGCAGCTACATAAGATGGCTTTATTCAACCAGACCCACTGTGCCAAATTCATGCGGCAATTCATCATCTGTGACAACGTGTCACGGCAGAGAAGGCACATAGCCTAGTTGTTGTTCCGTTTTATAAGGACTAGTGTTACTTTGAGGAAGTAAGCTGTGTTCTCTTACACACAAGGGAACTCCTTTGACATGCCAGCTCATGCAGGTGTGTTTTCATGTATAAAAGAAAGAAGAAAAAAAGAACTTTGACATTCTCTCTGAGTTCTGATGCAATCAGAAACGGAACATACGTCTTCAGCAGTCTGTGAACTTGTCAGGTCATTTGTTTAATGCCAACAAGCAGGGCCAGCTGTGAGACTAGCTCTCTCTTCCTCTACCAGCCTGCCTGGCCCTTTGGCCTGACAAGCCCAGTGTTGAGTTTCACAGCCTGCTAACCATGACAACTTTGTCAGAGCGCTAGAGGCAAGCAGCTTTTTACACCAGTTAAGACCAGTCTGGTCGCCGTTACAAGTCACAACGTAAAAAGACGAAAACAATGAACGCAATGACGTCACACATGGTGAAAATACATTACTATAAATACACATAGGCATAGCTAGTTTTGTTATTATAACACTATGTGCTGAAGATTGAATCAGCCATCTAGCTGCCTACATTTAAACCACTCATTCCATATCCGTGATTAAAAGTGAGGTATATTATATTCCTACTAAATATGCATGCAACTGCTAATTCAGCTCATTGCTGCCATTGTTGCTTGGAAGCAACACAAATTATCTGGAAAAATAAAAGATAAGCGAGTACTGTCGCTAAGCTACAACTGTAGCCGAAAACTACTGAGCGTTAGCTCCCTAAATAACCATCAACAACTGGTTGAACCATTTTCCAGATCTATAAATGGCTAGCAGTAGAATATTCTGGTGCATGCAGCTAATGACAATTAGCTAGTGGCGTACGAAGTTAACTAGTAGATAAGCTTGCTAATTATTACATAACTGCTGCTAGCAAGCAACTTAGTGCTAGCCAAACCCAAAGTCTGCTTCATATTCTGATAGGAAAGTACTTGGCTAGCCTAGCTAGACTCACTAGATGTAGCTAGCCATCTGGCCAGCCCAGCTAGCTTAGCACTAAGTTTTGCTACATAAATAGGGTGGATCAAAGGTGTGCATATACTGTGTTAAACAGACAACTTTATATTGTTGTAACTTTTAGCCGGGTAGAATTTAGCTTAGCCTATATTTACAACAGTTTGACAGATAGCAACAAAGACTAACTTAGCCTAAGTATTTGGCTACTTTAATACAGGGCATCGGTACAGTACACGATTCTATACTTTCAACAAAATATAAAAAGCTGTTTATAATGATATAGCATCCCATTGTGGTATACACGCCTTTACATACTGTGCAGCAGTAAATTAAATACACAGCTTATCTGAACGTTAGCTAGCTAGCGACTATACCACACCATGCTCAGTTTGCTTGCGATGCTGCCATCTTGTTCGACTAGAAAACGAGGAACATTGCATTCGATAAACCCACTACTTGCTAGCTAGATAGCACAAGCTGTATCTCACATTATCAACTCCTCGTAACTCACGTACCGTATTACACCATCTTATGAGACCAGTCTTCGTTTAGAGCGTACTTAAAAACTTTCCGTGTCCGAAAAAGTTTCTCTTATATTATTTACATGGGATAGGAAGCCCATTTTTCTGCACGCGTCGAATTCGTCTGACTCACTGCTTCCACACTTTGCTTGCAGTTCGTTAGAGGCTGTGAAGTACAAGCAACAGTATCGTATGGCTGTTTTCGTTTTGGTTGCCCGGGCCACACCACGGCGCATCAAGGTGCCGATTGTACTCGATGTTTCCTACTACCAGGGTTTGGCTTCCCTCTGCCGATACGATTTTCGCAATGCATTGTGCTTGACGCTTGAACCTCCTTTGATACACAATTTGTAGGTCACTTAGGAAAAAGCGTCGGCTAAATTAATAAACTGTAAAGTAATATTCAGCTGTTATTTGTGCCCCCCCACCCCAAATACGCATTCACACATTGTGTGCTGGCGATGGCTTTATTAATTTAAGGTTATCATTAGTGGTGAACACTTTTGACTAAACATCGAATAAATAGTTACAGTAGCTGGCTTGAGTCAGTGTTACATATCCCGGCACCAAAAATCAATTAATTCAATAGATTGCGCGACAATATGTATAACTCATTTAGCAAACTAGTGACGTCTTAAGTATTTTAAACAGCCTTAAAGTGGAATTACAAAAAAACAAAAAAAGCTTTTTAAAACATTTACAAAAATATTGGTCCACAACGAAATGCTGTTTTACCTAACATCATCTTAACCCTTTGTAAGGTGCGTCATTCATCAAGGAACAATACAGTGTCGAACGTGTTTCTTCTCTTGCCCATAGCACTTGATGTAAGAGGCACATCTCAAAATTGTGTAGGATTAGAAAACACATACACTAGTGCATTTGGACACAAACCTGACCAAATCTGTTGTAGAGATGCCTCATTTTTAAGACATCTCTATAAGCATCCTGGTTATAACCACATACTAAAGTCTGTGTCTGTTCTCACAAGTACAGGCCCCTATTTCAGTTTTTTCTCAAATTGCTGTAGTCGTACCAAGACAAAGAAACATGCAGTTGCTCTACTAGTTGCCGTTTAGGCTCAAAACATTGCTCAGAATGGGTGTGATATGTTTCTCATACTGGGATTCTGCAACTGTGTGGTACACCACTGGGGATGGCATTCATTGACTGCAAGGCTAGGGAGAAAAGTATGGTTATCAATCTTTTCTATTATTTATTTCAAATGCAGCTGAGGAGATCCTACAGTTGATTGTGAACGTATGTAATACTACTAAGGTACATTTACTACTAACAGCCACATCCTTTATCCTGGTGTATGAGGCGGGACAACTAGCTGTTCAGTGTTTAAGCTGTGGCATCATCTTTAAGGATTTTTTGAAAGATCTGCTGGTAGAATGGAGAGAAAACTAGCTTGTTGAGGTTAACCAGGCGACCAAACTTTACAGCCAACTCTTCCAGCTCTTTGCTGATAGGCGCTAAACCTCCGGGCAAGGAGGGGGCGCTCTTGTGAACGCTGGACTCCAGGACCCCCAGCAGGTAAGTCTGGATACGAGAGTCTAGAGGAGAAGAGCATGAGGCGAGGGGAGCAAAAACACACAAAGTAAAATGAGATACTTAGACCCTACTCTCTAAACATGATACTGTGAGTTTTATTTCAGTGACGGCGAGCACTCCAGGCGACTTACCTATGACCTTGCGTACGGCGTTGTCGGAGTGTGCCACTGCAGAAATCTGTCCCTTCAGGACCCTCTGACGGTCAGAGGAGAATGGGGTGAAGCCATGTTGAGACAGAACCTCACCCAGATCCACACACAGCCGTTCTGCTATGGTCGCTAAAGCATCGCCAGCCCTGAAGGAGCTTCATACGGAGGACACCTCTCGTTAATGAAATGCAACACGTTCTCCACCCGTTCCCTTGAGAACTTTCTCAGTCACACATGTTTCAAGACACACGTTTCAATTGGATATGAGGGAAACTACATTGCATGGCGTTTAGTTCTTACGGCTGGTGGAGGTCAGTGAGTAGGGTGTAGATGGTGTTCTTCAGGGTGTCCATGAGGCCCGGTAGACCAGCAATGGCCTCTCCTGAGGTGTTGTACACCACCAGCAGCACTGTGGCCACCAGTGCCAGCCTGTCCACTTCTCTCTTCATCTCCTGGAAACGCACCTGGTCCATCAGCACTGTCTGGAGAGCAAAGGGGGGAGGAGGAGGGAGGTATGGGATTTGAGTATTGGGAGAGAAAGGGGGTGATGAAAGTCATGCAGAGGGGGAGTAAGAGTCAACCACAGACAGAGACAGGGAAAGAGAACAGACAGTCAGAATGACCTCAAGATACAAACAGCCTTTTGTCTTGGCAATTGTGTGTGACAGACAGACAGCCATGTATACCTCAGGGAATGGTTCTGAGGCGTGGTCCCACTTCAGTAGACAAAGGAAGGCATGGTTGTGAACGTTCACAGGGAGAAGAGGGAGAGGGTTGGAGGCAGCCATACCAGAGCCATCTGCCCCACTCTCTTGTAAAGACCTCACCGCATCTTCAAGCCATTTTTCAGTCAGATCTAAGGCGTCTAAAAAATAACGTGTTTTCTTTCACAATCAGTACATTTCTCTCCAACAACAAGCCATACAACAATTGTACAAAATAACAAACATAACATATGCAATTCTTGCACACACTAAGAAATTGGGATACTAAACAGATAAACAAACCATGTGATAAACAAACAGAAGCTGAGACAGCTTGAATGTCAAAAGACAAATTCTTCCTTACTAGGTTGTTTATCAAGAAACTCCTGGAATTTGTTCCTCTCGTACTCTACCGACTGTTGGATGAGATGTGGTCGAATACTGCTGACTGCAAAGTTGGCCATGTCAATCTTCATCTTATCCAGGACTAAGAATATTGCCCTGTGACACCCCGAGAAAACATAATATGCGTTGAACAAAAGCAATCCAGTCACAAATTGGCATGATCCCATTAAATCAATGACTAACTCTGGCCTTTTAGGTTAACAGGAAGGTGCATTGCAATAGGCAGGTTCTTGATCCCACACAAGGGGTACAGACATTTAAGAGGTAGCACCTGTAGATAGCAGCACCAGACCAGCCTCATCCAGAGTCTAAAACGTACCTTAGCAGTGGCACGAGATCAGTGATCTCCTTGAGTGCTCGAATGTCCCCATCCCTGGAAGGGGCGCAGAGAGACCCCATCATTCCCACCACAAACTCCACTACTTTACGGATGTCCAGAGCGCTGTTCTCTGCCTGCTGCTGGATAAGCTCCAGGTCCAGAACCTCCTGGATGAGGGCGCGGAGCCGCGTGTGACCCGGCCCGGTCAGCAGGAAGGAGAGGAGAGTCTACACGAAGGACAGCAAGGGTGGGGGGTGAAGCTGCTACATACTTTCCTTGAACACATGCACCTGGAACTGAAGTCCATAACAGTGATTGGTGACAGACCGGCTTCTGTCCTCACTTCTTTGATTTCCGCCAGGAGCTTAATGGCATGGTGATATGATGGCGGCTCCTCTCTCAACTGGCTCTCCAGGCAGTCCCAGAATGCTTTGTGCATGACATCTTTAATTGTTTTCTCCAAACTGCAAACATTTACAGATGGCACAGTCAGCCACATCGTTCTGATTCGTATAACTTTCCAACCTACAGATCATAATTCCAAGACCACTTCCATTTCTCACTGGAATTACAGTATTTCTGTTTCCTGCTTTACCTTCCCTCCGGCGGCTCCACTGGCTTCACCTGGAAGCCCTGGTTCACCACGATCTCATGGGCCAGCACCATGTTGGTCACACCCTTGGCGGTCCTCATAAGCTCCTCCACAGACACAAACCTTGGTGGGCTGGCTAGGCAGAGAGGAGGGACAATAATGTGACAAATGCCCATGAATGGAGGATTTAGGATGGATTTGATCCCATTTTAACTGATGGATTATAGATCATTACTTTTCTCCATTAGAGAGTCATCAGATATCTCAGTCCTGTCCTCTGTGTTGTTGTCCTTGCCACACCCAGGCTTGTCGGAGTCCTTAGGCATGATGGTGGGACCAGTACCGTGGCTCTGTTTACGGATAACGGGTCAACATTACAAACATGTTGAACAATAGCAAACCTACGCACCATCAGATCGAGAGAAAAAACAAAACAAAAACATTCCAAACATCGCACATGCAAATACAGCTTTCACTCTGGGCACAATTGGATATACATCAGATCATAAGTCGCTCTGGATAAGAGCGTCTGCTAAATGACTAAATGTAATCATACGTCAGATCACATAAAAAAATGTTTACCACCCAAGTGTCGTGTTACTACAAAAACAGCTGACATCAGTTGCCTACACCCTTTTACCTCCGGACATGCACGACATAACATTAACTAACTTGGTAAAACTGTCGACTTACCTTATATCGTGACTAGTTTGTGACAAGCTACCTAGCAGGCATTACTTGATCCAAGACTGTAAGGTGATGGAGGCTAGTGCTAGTTATGACGCAGTTATTTACAAGTAGGCTAGTCTTGCTATTCCAAATCGGGCTTTTCACACGTGGTTTATCCAAGTTAACCAATTCGCAGTGGCTGGAGGTACATATAGCAAGGTAAAATAATTCCGGCCAGATTTGGTTTAATGTTGTCTACGGGCCGTACTGCATGGAAGATTCTTCAGGTGTAGCAGCGAATTCAGTTCCCCTGTTCCCCCTTCCTTGCGCGTGCGTGAAATCATGACGTTTTATCTTGTTGCTAGCGGAGCCATGTAAAGAGATTCTTTGCGCGCAGATGGCACTGGGGACGGGGGGGACATGTCCCCCCCAGATTCCTAGTGACCCCGATCCGTCCCCAAAACTCTCGCTACGTAAGGCGACAAGCATCAGTTAATAACTGCACAGCTGATTAGGCGATGTTAGCGTTGTTAGCGTGTATTAGCGTGTTTAACGTTGGCCACAAAAAAGTACTAGGCCTACAAAAAAAAAAAAACTAAAAAGTGTATTGAATGCTTATTTAAAGTATTTTTGGAGCCGGCGTATTTACTGAAGCTGCAATAAACATTGCATATATATACATACATATTATACAAAATAACTAATTAGTTGGAATCATTTGCTGACAGCTTCCCCCCCAGTTCAAAAATGTGATTTATGCGTGTTAGATTTGTTCTCTACAGTTCATACTTTCCATGAGCATAAGGTACATTTATTGTTCTTCCTTAGTTAAGTTAAATCAAATAGGCATTAAAGTATAGTCATATTAAGTTGTATTTCTCAATCGTTGTTAGTCGGATGTACATGCAAATTCTAGCTTACGAACTCTATACACGCGACTATATGAATCAGTGTTGTGTCACAAAGCAGTTAATCAACGGCAACCTGCCTTCTATAATTGTACTTTATTTAAATTTGAACGACAGACATGAACATTTAAAGCGATTCTAAACACCAGCAAAAAATATTAGTTCTCATCTTTACAACATAGTAGACACAGAATCACCAAAAAACTGCACAAATATCTCTGGGTGGCCTTGATAAAACTGGCCAAGGAGCCGTTTCTTTTTCTTGGCCGAGTGCATTGGGTCCTCATGGATGCTTTTCAGCAAGGCATGCAGCTCGTTGGTGGTTGTAGCGGCGTCCTCAAATGTTTTAGTGGAGACTTGCTGACAGAACACTGAGCCTCAAAGATTACAGAACACATTATCATTCAAGGTGGCTTAAACAAAATCAATGAAGTAGGCTGAAATGATTGTTGGTGTGGTTGGTGCTTACCAGTGACATCGGGTTGCTTTCCGAGGATGATGCTGGAGAGTTTGTCACTAACCAGCTTGTGAAGGGCACCTGGTATCTAATAAAGACTGGAGTGTTAATGGCTTCAAAACCGAACCTTCCTTAAATCTGTCCCTTGTGTCAATCCAGTTGTAAACAACCACATGTTGTGTCCAGAAGGGGAACTGTAGATTGGGTTACATGCCACTATGGTTTATAATTAGACATAGTAGAGTACTGTAGCAGGTTACCTTAAATATGTCCTGAAGATTGTCCATCATGAACAGCAGAAGGAGATCCACCTTCTCTTTGGAAAGATGCTTGATGTGGATGATGGCTCTCCAGAAAGTCCTCTTCACCACCAGTCTGTTCTCAACCTGAGGAGGAGGAGCCATGCGTGAGGTCAAGTGTGACTTCACTCAATTGCTGTGTCATGAAATGCTCAAGTCTCTTTAACTTCACTGTGCATCCCTACATATGCCAACAGTGCATGGCAGAAGGCTCAGCTAAATTACACCCTTTTCGAAGGGTGTGTGTTGAGAGAGATACTCTAACGCGCACGCACACACACACACACACACACACACACACACACACACACAGACACACAGACACACAGACACACAGACACACAGACAGACCTCCTTATCCAGTGGGAGCTCCTGAGGGTGGGCAGCCAGGGTCATGAAGCAGAGCAGTGTCTGCAGCTCCTCCCTCCTGTGCTGCTGGAGAAGCTTGAGGCTCAGCTGCATGGCCTCCAGAGCCTGGTCCAGACGGCCCTGCACTGCAGCACACAGCAGCCATGCACAACAGATGAATGAATGTGTGTGCTGGCGGTTTGTCTAATGAGCTACATTGTTGTCGGGGGAAAGGGGGGGGGGGGGATGCCCAGTAGATGTGAACGAATTACACAAAGAGAAATGGCATATCCAGCTCGGTTTCATTCTACTCACACAACAAGTAATGAAGCTTGTGTGCCCCCATATAGCACATTTACTTGTGTAGGTAAGCATGATGTGTCATCCTAGGTCAGAGCTCACCCATCAGGTCAGTGACTCCAGTATAGATGTCTGCCATGTGAGGGGACAGCAGGGGCTGGCGGTCTGGATGGCTGTAGTATCTCAGGAGGGTGTCAAACAGCAGGAGCTTGCACTGCATCATGCCTGGTCTACGAGGCTGGGCCTCCGCGCCCACACCTGGGCAGGGACCCTGCTCGGTGTCGCCCACCTCAGGGGCAGCACACCTGGGCAGCTCGCGGCTCACCTGGACCAAGTACTGGTCAGGGAGGAAGTCCAGACAGTCCAGCGCAGCACAGAGCCAAGGATCGTTCCTGCCACAGATGAAGATTCATTCGTTGTTATACATCTTGCTAATCTGTATGTTTTTGATTGATCAAGGAATTGGTGCTGAATGCTGTTAAACTGACAGAAGCCCTTGCACCAGAGAGCTTCCAAAAGTATCAAAATGGGATGAAAGAAATGATGATTCTGAACACATGAAAATCACGTAGAGGCGATGAACCACCATGCTACGTACTGTGAGTCCCTGAAGGCACGGAGGACCTCTCTGTCCAGATAGTTGCTGGTGTAGATGAGGTCAGGGTTCCCCAGGCGCTGGGGGGAGGGGGCGTTGACGCTGTGGAGCAGAGTGTCCAGCAGAGGGAGCTCCAGGAGCTGCAGCAGGCGGAGCATGGTCTGCTCCTGCCACACATCATCCACCACTGGGGGAACAAAACATGGAAGCCTGTCCTTAAAATGTCACTACATCCCTTTAATGCCCCATCCATTCATTTTTTTAACCATTTCTCCCATCAGTTTCAAAATGAAGAACCACATGGGATTGGATGGGTGTGGAAGTATTTGAATTGATGGATTGGCAGTCTCAGGTCGACTCTTAAGACTTCTAATTGGTTGGTGTCCCATGGCTGTTTTTGGTCCCGCCCTCACAATACTGTGGTAGTGTTGAATCCATTGATCCTTTGCTTGGGCTTATATTCTCCTGCAGTGTCTTCAAGGGTAGGTTTTTAACAGGTGTACTGTGGGTAAAGCCAGTCTCATCTTGACTGTTAGGAAAAAGAGAAATGGATGAATAGATTTACAATGGTATAGGCATGCATCATTATACTGGTCCTGATATATACTGTAACTTCTCAATCAACACTTCCATATACTTGGAATCAAATACAAGTTCCTGACAGTGTGAACTTGCATCTTAGGCATGAAAGTTATTTTAATTCCCATTCTAACAGTGCACATAGGACCAAAACAAGTTCCTTCGTACATGCTGGGTTTAGTCCTGCAGCAGAACATGGTCTGGATCCCTGGGTGAAGGACCCTCTCTAGTTCCTCCAGAGACGGGTTCTGTGCGTTCAGGAACCTGTAGAGGCTGCTCCTGCTATCATGGAACGCAAGACGTTTCTTCTCTTTACCGAACACCTTGGTTCCCACTGCCTCAAACACATTGCAGTCCAGGAGTGCCTGACACACACACACCACTTTGGCACGCTCAATGTCTACTCCCTCAAAGAACCTGAGGGGAGGAGGGAGTTGATTTGAATTGTAAATAATAAAATAAGTTAGTTAAGTAAATAAATAAAAGCAACAAACATGCCGCTGGAATGTATATAAAATAGGTTTTGAGAACCTGCAATGGAGGATGTGGGTGGATACGACATCCACCGCATCAGACCCCAGGAAACAGTCGCTGTGTGCCTTGAGATGCACGCGTCTCTTCTTCACCTTGACCGTGGCTCTGAGGTTAGCGATGATACTGCTCCAGATACAAGTCTGGAACGGCTTACTGGCCATCCCCTGACCTAAACACATACAGTATTGGGGGAGGTAGACATTAATGCTAAGGATAAAACAACAAAAGTGTTGTTACAATGCGTGATGCACAACCTTCAAAAGTTATGAAATGTAGGCTAGACCCTGTCAATACATTGGGCCTACTCTGAACAAGGGAAGTCAAATTAGCTTAATTGACACAACACAAACAATTTACCTCAATTAGGTATCTTTAGACGAATAATTACTACCCAGTAAAATGTAAGCCATTACCTGAAGGACGCAAGCACAACTTCTCCGCGAGATTTAGCGCTGCGGCCAACTCCTTTACTGAAGCCATTACTCAATTAACTGTGGTGACGTAATCGATGGTATGGCAGAGCAACCTTTTATAGCCTCCCGTGAGCAACATCACACAATTAACTCCAGTAGCCTCATATATGTAACAACCGAATATCAGACAAAACTTACCTTCTGTTATCATTTTAATGAACGCATTGTGTACATTAATAAAGAACAATGTGCATTTAGTTTGGCTTGCTATGCGTGGCTTTATCTAAAAGGCTTTGCAACATTGTATTTGTGTTTGTTCTACCTCTAGATGGCAGCAAATACCCTTAAACTGTCATCCCAGAAGTCAGTCTGGTACAAACTGGCACAACCTAAAAAGGTATGTTAGATTTAAGTGGTAGGCCTTTGGAATATTTTAACTGACAATGCTTGACATGTAGCATTTAAACACTGTAACACGCGTATTGTGCTTGCTGTCCCTCGCGCTAGACCTATTGAATCCCCGCCATTTCATCCTCTGCGCGAGGCTAGAGACCCCTTACCTGTCCGACCCTAAACGCTTTCCCGGTGTTGGGCCATTGCGGAGCTACGGTACGACAGTTAACCACTGCTGTCTGTTTACCATAACGTTACTTAAAAATTGGTAAGTTTATGTCACCGTCAAGCTTAGATACAGGTGGCTAATGTCATACTTAATTTCATTCAAGTTTGTTAACAATATCAAGCTGTGCTGCTATCAGTGCTGACTAACTAGTGGAATTGTTTTAATACCTTGTTAATCGACTATCATAAGCTAAAATTAGACAGCTACTGTATCTACAGTAGCTAGCTGTCATTCGCGTTTTGGCTAGCGACTCTCCGCAAACCGTTTAACTAATGTCAGTGACATGGCATTATCGTAATCTTCAACCCATCATGACAATAATGTCTGTAGGCCATATCAATCATAGTGAAACATGTCCCTATATCTTACCACTGGTGTGGGCTTATCAAGTACGTTTTAGTATTTTAACGTTGTACTACAAGTTGTAGCCTTAAAGGCGGGATAGACATTGCAAACCCAGGAAATTTAGCATAAGTTTGAAAGATTCAACCTAAAATATCTCACTCCCTTCCTTCAAAGCCACTACCCCCAAACAAATGAATGTGCTGCCTGACTACTGCTGGGAGGTAGGTAGACAGACAAGCCCGTCCAATCATTGCAGCATTGCGTTCGGTTCGAAAGCCAGTCCAATCGTTAAGGTCGGTCTGAACTTAATGAATTGGTTGTGTTTATTACAGTCCTGCAACATGCACAGAATTCTGATTGATTGATTTTATTGTTAAACCTTTTGATTTATTGGTTGCTATTAGGATGTGAAGTTTATTTCAGCAAATATGACAAAAAGTGCTGCTCAACCACATTGCTTACCCTGCCTTAAATTGAGTTGGGGGGGGGGGGGGGGGCATTCAGTGTAAAGCTAAATACCTGGTACAATAGTAGATTTTCTGATGAAGGGAAACACAAATATCAACCATATGCTATGTGTTATTGGAAATTAAATGGTTTCCCCAAATTTTGTTACGAGTTTACTTCTTACAAATGCATTAGTCTGCAATCATTACTGTGTTTTCAGTTAGATCTATTTCTTTTTTCCATTTTAATTGTAATGTTAGTTGCTAGATAATAGTGCTGCAAGCAACAAAGTCAGCCTAGCTTCCATTATAGATGGCTTTGTGATTAAACACATATTATCATCACCTAAGGGCTTAACTGGATTTCAGTAGTTTGTTTCCTCAGAGCATTACAAAAACAATAGTCATATAACTCACAAAAGATAATACAGACATCACCCTGCTGATGGGAATTATCCCGTTTTATGGATGGTGTCCTTTTAATTTTGTCTTTCATGGCTTCTAGAATTGTTTAATACCTGCTCAAGTGGATCAGAGGAGAGGGGAATAGAAAGGCATTTTGAGCTCCCCCACCTCAGCCCCCCTCGGGTCACAATGTCAGTTTATGATTGTAGCAGATTCTAACGGGATCATTTAATTCCTGCACATGATTTATAACAGGGCAGGTTAAATGGAGAAAAGGCACTCTTTTATGAAAGGATCATTGGCAGTGGAGACCTCCCACTTAAAAACCCAGTCATGATGATAAGGAGACTGGGGGGGACCATCCACAGGTCAAATTAAATAACTTATATAATTTAAGCCAAATGACAGAACAATTTGTCCATTCAGCGTTATGGCCCTGACCCCTATTAGACTCTAAGGACAGCTCCATATTCACCTTGATGGGTTGAAGATGTTATGTTCTCGCTCAGAAGTAGGGAGACACTACGGACAGAACTGCCGCGCAAGACCCCCTCACGTTAGAAGACTTCTGCTATGATTTCCTTGGCTTTTAGTCATTAAAGGGTAGCTGGAGTATCTTTTTTCATACTAAAATACTAAAATTATCGACAGTTACATGCTTGTGTTAAAGATAACTAACACGGATGTTATCTTATTTGTTGTATGTTAGAATTATGAATGTGTGAACATTTGACAAATATACTATATATTGCTTTTCACAATGGCTCTCTGAATGCACAATTCTAATTTAGATGATATATATTTATTTTAATATTTGCTTTTATTGCTGTCTCCATGCACAGAAGGTAAAAGGCAGTGTAAGAAAAGGTAGCAAAAGGAGCCAAGCCCCACCCTAAACGTTTTAACGAACATTCAAATGGATCTCACTGCAGACTCCCCTCTTAAACCGGCAGTAAGTAAACTCAGGTTAAACCTGCCTTATTAAAGTAGTGTTTAAAACTGTATGTCTCAAAATCAAATTTTGGTATATTTAATTAAATATAATTTTGACTTTAATAGTTTAATAGAGTTCTATGTGGCTGTACTGGCCTTGTCCTGAAGTCTACATAACCTCATAAGAAATTGAATGTAATAAAATATTTTATGCAGATGAAAAATATATAGTAATAATCATGCACTGTTTTTGTTGCATAATTTCCCAGACAGGAGGACATGATGTTGAATATCCGTTGTTATACATCCCACAAGAGGTGGACAGTGGAATCATCTCTCTACAGCTTCTGGAATTTAAAACCAGGCTGTTAGAAGCAGTGGAGGAGCTGCACATTCACAGGGTAGACTATCATAGATGCTTACTGATCAACCTGGTAACAAAGTCATAAACGATAGGAACAAGGAAACAACTTCAGCAACTTTTTTCAAAATGTTCTTTCCTTGAGGTACTCACAAAAATAGGAATATAGCGTAAAAAGCCATCTTTGGGAATGTCCACACACCATTACAACTTCCACTCTCTGTAGTTTGTCACATTATTGACCAAGAGGAGCTCAGACACTCTGGCCCAGTGAGGGGGAGGAAGGGAGGGTCACGTCCTAGAAAAGGAGGCATATTATGGGTTTCACAGAGGAAGCTCCGAGCCCTTTTTGGCAATCGACACGAGTCATCTGTAGTTGCACATAACATCAAAATGGGGGTCATGCAAGCCGAGCACCCTATGAATTCATGTATTTCCTTGTAAAAATGAGAAAATAACACCACTACCCTGAAGCAAGCACTTTAAACTTGACACTTGCTGGACATGTTTAAAGGTTATAGGAGAAAAAAATAAACTATTGTCCATCCTGGGCTTTTATTGTTACGGCCGTGTTTCTGAATCAGAAACACAGACTTTAAATCAGTGTGATCCCGGGGCTCATCATTAAAGTAGCACTTTGTAGTTGTAGCTGTTTATTGGTGTGGGGTTAAAAGCGAGAGGATGTCATGATGTCAGACATTCTTGCTCAGGTCAAATTCCTTAGCTTTTCTTTTTGTATTTTTTTTTTTTAAAGCATGGCCCAACATCTGCACTACCACAAAGGACAATGTGAAAGTCATATTCTCTCTCTGTCTCAAGTAGTTTTTTAAGCCTCATCATTTATCAGTCAATTATAAACCAACAAAATTACAGTAGACTGGATTTTTTTTACGTTTCGTATAAGGACGGTCCATCTGATTCTAGATTTTCTGCCCTGCCCACACCCACTGAGACACTCACTTCATTATACCTCTGCTGCAAAATAACAGCTTTATCTTCTTTCTTGAAGTGTATTCTAAGCTAGTAGCATAGTTTAATGGGAACTTATAAATAAGCTCTGTGAACTGACTCCCACGTGCATATAAAAAGTCCCCTGGTTGTAGAAAGCAATTGACTTTTACCTGCCTTCTCTCAGAGAACAGGGAGGATAAGGATGGCTTTACTCTGATATCACCAGTCTAATGTTCCACAGCTTCTCCAAGATATGCTGGGCTGCCCTACTGAAACTTAATGCATACTTTAGTCTCACTTCGGGCAATTTATAGACTTCAGAGACAGGGGGGGGGATCTCTGCTGGTGTATACTTCCTGGACTAGAGTTTAATGATGAATGGGAATTGATAAACAGGGATCTGGTTATGAGGACATTCATAAATACTTCTGCCTAGGCCGCTTTAATAAGCACTTTCGGTTCTGTGAAGTTTGTAAATCTCATATTTATTGAAGTGTATTAAGATATATTAATATTCCATAAACACATTTAGTGTGGGTTATTGAATTGTCTTGTTCTCCCCCAGGATGCAGAGACTAGAAACGCAGATCAGATGAGTAAGCTGGTGTTGGAGACCCAGGAGTTAGCATGGCAGAAGGTCGGTGCCTGCCAGTTTAGTTTACTGTCTGTATCGAAGCAACAGCAGCAGATCCAAAATGGCTAGGATTGATCTGTCACCTTTCTAATACTTGAAACGGAATTCTGTCGGATTCCTCGTGTTGTGCGGTAGGAATCTCTTCAGCGTCAGATGGAGACCATGGCCAACCAGCATGCAGGAGTCTCTGGCCAGTGTGAACAAGCAGGTGTTTGGTTTCTCTGTCCCTTCTGTCAGCACACTGGGAATATGCCCTGAAAAGTGAATGCTGTTATTTGAACGTTCTATTTGATTTCTCCTCTTGAATTCAGTTTCAGATCAAACTCGGGATGTTGAAGGAGAGAAGGTATAAAGAAACATTTGATGTACAATTGCAGATTTGGAGATATCATTTTGGAAAAAGATATATTATTTGTCCCAAACATGGCATATTTATAGTCTGTTGAAATGACTGTAACTTTGAAGGGAAGGTATCAGTTGTCTACAGAGTTAAAAGACAAGGAGACCAGCAGCCTAAAGGAGGAATTGAAACAGTTACAGGTATTCAAAACCCACAGAAACACACTTACACACACACACACACACACACAAACCTTAACGCACAAGCCTCAAATCCAGAACTCCCAAAACGCGGACATCAACATCAAGCCTTCGCTCTGTGACGGTTGGGCCGAGCATATCTTATCAGTGTACCAGTTATGTTCTATAGTTTAGGGGTGCGTCTTATAATGGGAACAACTACCCCCCAGTTGACCTTCTGAATAGGGCTGGACGAGGCTCAGTTTGGGGGGTGACACCACCATGGTGATATATGGCCGTCTCCCTACGCTCCATTGATTTAACAGCCTAACCCTGGGATTGAGACTGGTTTAGAAAGTGGATTTTGATATTCTATCCTGCAAGATACACAATGGAGTCCTCTGGTGATGCATACTAGGGTCATTGTGTTTGACGCCGTCTTACCCCAGAGAAAATGTTTTATGTCTTATTTGGATTGAGTTCTTTTTGATCAACTGACTTTTAGGAAGTGCTTTGCATGCTTGTGTGTTTTACTACAAATTGTTGGATGTCTACATTTCATCCCCTAAAAGTGTATCTTTTTTGTTTTGTTTTGGTTGCCTAATGCTTAATTAATGCTTAAAGTTTTTACTTCCTACTGTTTTACAGTTGTTCAAGTACAGTTTGGAGAAGAAATTAAGCGAGCTGGTAAGGATTCCAATTATATGAATTGTTGACAGAGGATAGTGGGAGTGGGAGGAATTAAAGAGGAGGACGAGGGGGATGGAACAGCTCATCAGGACTAACGGATAGGGAGTGTGTGACACTTGAACCGGCTAGGCCACAGAGAAAATATCACTATTAAAATATTTTATATCTGAGGCTCGCTCTGTTTAACCTTCCGCTGTGGTTAAAGAAGAAATGAGGAGACAAGAGAGAGGGGGAAAAGGAGAGAGAATTTGCTAGATACAGACAATCAAACAATAACGACAGGCTTGACCAATAAAAGGCCCTGAGGCATGCGCTGAGTTGACTGCTTATCTCGGGGAGAGAGCAAGCAGCCAAGATGTTAAACAAAGGTCCCTTCAGCCCAAAGTGACAGCAGACTATACGCTGGGATCCTACTGTTCTGCATGTGCTGGACAGAGCATGCTGTTACTGAGAGAAATCACACCAGTTTCAACCCCCCCCCCCCCCCCCCCCTTCATGAGAAACCACACGTTTAGAAGGCAGTCGTGAACTAATACTGTTTTTGAGGCCAGGCTTTGTTCTTTAATGGAGACATATACATATCATATGACAGCGTTCTTATAGGACATACAGTATTTGGGTTGATTGTTTTTATGTGGACCTATCAATGTAAAAATTATGTTTGATAAAAGAAATGTTTTTCGTCTCAGGATCAGAAGCTGCAGCTGCAGAGCCAGAGCAGGGACAGACACCTGAGCCAGCTGGGCGAGGTGGAGAAACGCTTCGGAGCTCTGTCCAGACAGTGTGCTCTGGTCAAACAGGCCCACGCTAAGCTGGAGCTAAATGGTATTGATCGCATTATCAATGTTATCGACACGTGCTCATTTGACCATTAGAAATAGATGGCTACCATTGTAGATTATTGTAGCTGCATTCCATCGGACGGTGCTTTTAATTCATTTATTTTTCCAAACGTAAGGCTTGTTTGCTTTTGCAACTTTAGGCTGGAACTGTTTGTCACATTTTGTGATAGCTATGGTCTTTGTAACGAGGGCCATTGCAAATTGTTCTGTTATTGTGAGTGTTGATAACAATGGCAGGCCATACATTATCAGGTAGCCATGTCTTGTCTCCTGTTTAACCATCAGCAGTGTTGTCATTTCATTGCCATGCTTTTTGTAAATTGGTTTATCGGTAGCCCCTAAACCGTACTATCACTATTTATTTAAAGTGTGGTGATAAAGTTATGGTTGTCTCTGTAGCTCTGCAGCTGCTGTTCATTTAAAGAAGATAGGACACTTTTTCTTTTTTTGCTCGGCTTTCATGTGGAATTTGTCTGGAAAGTGTTTTCCCCTTTTCCCTGTACCACATGTAGCTAGTATAGAGAGAAATACATTGAAATACATTTTAATGTCTAATACATGCTGCGTATTATTAATTTAGACATGCAGTATTTGCACGACGCTTTGGATAAAACTTCTGCTAAGTAAATAAAATGTAATTGTAACGTAGACGTGTGAAGGATACAATTAATATATATCGGGACAATGAATTATTTCAAATGAATCATGCTAACTCCCACTACCGTTGTATCATTCTTTTACAGTTGACGAGTCCATGAGACAAAACAAGAAGCTGTCTTCTTTAAACAGCAGAAAGGAGTCAACCATTAAAGCCTTAAAGCAGGTGAGCAGAATCTGCTCTGTCATTCACGTTTGGGAATCTGAAGTTGAGGTGGGCGTCACAGCTTTGAAAAACGATTTGAGTCACCAGGGTTTATGTTCTGTCCATTGAGGAATCAGAACCGCTCTGATGTTCCTTCCTCTGTCCATCCAGAGCTTGGAGGAACTGAACAACAAACTGATCAAAGCCAGAGTGTCTTCTGTGGGCAGGTCTGAGAATCACCACGCAGCCAAAGACCAGCTCATACAGCAGCTTCAACACAGACTGCATGTGGTAGAATACCTCCTTTAATCATCACTGTTCCCTTTGTATGACAGATTACAGATATATATCTGCTTTACATATTCATATAAAAATGTATTCATATCGATGTTTGTATAATTCAATGAAGTATATTTCACAATATTCAGTGTTATGAGATAACCCCGGTTATTTTAAAGGTACAATAGGTATTCAGTAAAAAAAAAGAAGAAGAAAAGTTTGGTCCCCTGTAAGCATGTTGTGTAAGCTAGCCCTCTGAGAGTTGTTTAGCAACACAGACAGCTCAGTGACCGTGGAATGTCAATTACTAACCTTTCGGTGGGGCCCCACTACTGTCCAGGTTATAATATCCCAAATATCATCTTCCAGCTAGGAGCCTTCCTCGGCTGGTTTTTGTAAATCAAATTTCAATCAAACTCGAGCTGGAGGAAAGCACGGAAGTTGAACAAGAATTGGGGGCGCTGCTTGTCAAATTTGAATTTATTTATAATATTTGATCATTTTACCTATTGCAGCTTTTATTTGTTTTTTGTAGGAAATGGAAATGAACAAAAATCTGGGAGAGGAGAATGCAACTGAGAGAGCTGCTAAGCAGGCAAGTATCATCCTGTACAGTACAGTATAATACAGTACAGTACAGTACAGAGTAACTCTGCTGCAGGATGGAAACATGGATCATCCTGTACTCTGCTGCAGGATGGAAACATGGATTTGTATGGAACGTTAAATATATAATTAAATTAGTGGAAGTTGACGTACAGGGATTCAAGGATCATAGTTGAAGCTAAATATGTCTAAATGAGAAGTGTGTGCAGACATGTTTTTGTGTGTGATGGTGTCCGTCTGTGTGTGTGTGTCCATGTGTGTGTCCGTGTGTGCGTGTGCCTGCTTGCTTGCGTGTGTCCGTGTGTGTGTGTGTTCAGGAGGTGATGACTTCCCTGCAGCACACCCAGCAGCTCCTGCTGGCCCAGACGCAGGCTGTGTGCCGAGCAGAGCAGGAGCTCTGCGCCCAGACAGAGCAGCACCAGGTCCTGCTGCCTCTCTCTGTCCCTACTGCACCGCACTGTCTGACTGTCTTTTACCTCCACGTTTGGATTTCAAATCAACCCTCAATTTTGTAAATTCATTCATTCCATGGCTGACGCATGGTTTAAATACCAGGCCTCCTTGGTCCAATCGTTTCCTGGGATTTCTCTGGTTGGAACAAAGACTTCTCAGCCCTATTTAAAGGACTATAAGGCAAATTTATACAAGGACAGGAATAAATGATGATGGTTTGCTGCTCATAAAGATGATCGAGGGCATTGTATATCACACTCTGCACATTAGTGCAGTCGTGAAGTGCAACCTGAGGATAGTGTGTTTATTCTCCCTTTACAGCCTCCACTCATTTATGGTGCTCTCCACCCCGCCCTGCCCCTACCTCCATGTAATTCACAATCACACTTTCCATTCATTAATTAAAAACATTATGAACATGACACAGCCAAACTGATTTGTATGAGCACCTCTCTCTTTCTCGCTCTCTCTCTTATTCTCTCTCTCTCTTTCTCGCTCTCTCTCTCTTATTCTCTTTATCTCTATCTCGCTCTCTCCCGTTGCTGTTTAGAGCCCTCAGTCGAGGTTAAAATAAACACATAAAAATGTATTATTGCATTAAAAATCTCCCGGATGATTAATTTTATTGCAGAGCCTTAAAGGAGAACATGAAGTGATGCGAGCGAGGGTCGATGCTAAAGAAGACAGATCCTCAGTGGTGGAGGAGCAGAGCAGAAATGCCAGGCTGATCTGGGGAAACGAGGTAGGCTAAAACTAGGGCTAAAAAGATAATAAAAAGATTTTAAAATAATGCTGCTAAAAATCCATAGTTGACACCAAAGATATATTTTGTGTGTGTGTGTGTGCGTGTGTGTGTGCGTATATGTGATCAATGCACTGAACTGTATGACAGGCTTTCAAACAAAGACCTAGTTTCAGTAAAGTTGGATAAAAAATAAATAAGAAAAAGTGTCAAAATGTCAAATATTTGAACTCTGGCAGTGTACATTGCAGATAAATGCTGATAAAATCCATTCAGCGAATCATAGGTTTGATTCAGTTGAAACTCATCAGATTTGCCATAACATACATCTGCAGATACAAATATATCTGCATAAACCGTCCATATGTCAAATCAGTCATGTGATGGTTGGTTTGGTGTGTGACCTAGAAGCTGGAGTTGCTGGAGAGGATCCGCAGTGAGCAGCAGGACCTGAGGTGTGTGCGGGAGGCCTACGCCAGCCTCCACCACACACACGCTGAGCTGCTCTCCCAGGCCGCGCCGTCTGCTGAGCACACACGGGAAGCACAGGTAGGACGAGCTCCACGCCACACATCCACCTGCTCCTCAACAGGGAGGTCTGCATTCAGCCAGCCAGGGTTCCTCTATGACTCGTACGTTCCCTGTGAAGGAGGTCGTTAAACCCAACCAGAACGCCACTGCTGAACGAGGAGGCCTGTCCAGTCATAGTGGTGACGTTTTAGCAGAGGATGTGTTTGGAGAAAAGACTGTGGATCAAACCGTACAATTTCACCCGACCCAGAATGATCGGCAAGGTAAAGATATACTTGGTACATGGATCCACAATATTACAATTTTATGGTTTGGGATATCAAATGTATTTCCTCCTGGTGAAGGACACAGGCAACCTTAAAATCCATTAAAAAAATGGGAGGTGGCGTTAAATACTGTAGTAGGAGAAAGAAGTATTTGTCTCACCATGTGTGTCAATGTTGTAACCATAGAGCACAATTTCTTGGTAATGCTAATCTATTGACCCGCATAGATAAACCCAGTGACACAGTCTCTTCCATGGAGTCCCAGAGTGAAGGTCAGACAAGCTCCAGTCAGGTTATCACCCTCCCACAGTCCCCCAGTGTTTACAGCCCAGGCTGTTTAAACCCAGACCAGGGGAGGACCGGAGAGGATGGACGTCACAACGAGGACAAGCCCCGCCCGCAGCTCCCCAGACCAGGCAGCAAAGAGGGCCTGCCCCCCCCACGGGCTGGAGGCCAGCCGGGGGTCACAGACTGTCTGGTCACAGAAACGGCCGCCGTGGTGGACGTGCTAACGAGACCTATCTGCGGAGCGCCAGAAGGTCAGCCAGGCGAGTCAGACCCTGAACCCAGACGCAACTCGGCCCAGGGAGAGAGACGGGATTCCGATCCTACTGTGCTCTGCGGATCGCTCGATCCCGCCTGCAGGTCTGGCGACGTGGGAAGCGGTGAAGGTGCCGTGTGGACGCGGCTATCCTGCTCAGACAACAGGTCTGCTTACAGTGGAGCAGAGGGCTCAGGCCCCGCCGTCAAAGTAGCAAAGGATGAGAGGGAAGAGGAGGAGGAGGAGGAGGAGGGAGGGATGGAGCGTGGTGAAGAAACGCCAAAGCTCCAGACATGCTCTAAACAGGAACCCAGACACAGAGGCGGGTTATCCTCAACCGAGGACGTTGACCGGCGCGATCCCGAGGCTCCAGTGACCGGTCCCCAGAACGCACATCCACACAGGGAAGCAAGCCACATGGAGAAGGATAGTGAAGTCAGACTGCATGCTCGTGAGGATTCATGTAGCTTATCACCAGTCGAGGCCCAGAGCCACAATGGGGCTCAGACTCAGCAGGCGGATCCACTGCAACGTCACGAGTCAGAAGACAAGTCGGAGAAACCAGTGAGAGAGAGGCAGGGCATTGGGAATTCATCCCAGCATGAGCCCTCAGCATGTCAGAACACCTCACCAGAATCTGCTCCTGTCACTGGAACCTGTCGTTTTGGGACCTGTGAGGCCCCCGCAGAACGCACAGACGCAGAACTGGACCCTGACCGACCACCACCACACCTGGCCTCCTCCACGTATGTGGACCCACCTAGTTCGGCAAGAGAAGCAGACTGTGCAGTGACAGTGGCAGAAGTGACCAGACACCAGCATGCTGATGTTGACCAACAAGCTAGATCCACCCTGGCTGAAAGTCCAGTTCCTGACCCCGAGAGTGATATGGTGGACATCCCTCTCCGTCTCAACCAGCCCACAGAGTTGGTGGGCGAGAGCCAGTGTGGCGACATCGACCACCTGGCCAGCAGCAAGAAGTATCGCTCAGCGTTTGATTGGACCGCTCAGAATCATACCAGGAACAAGCTAGGCCCTCCAGACAAGGACCACGGTACTCCAACATCCCAGAAGCCCTCAGTGTCTGACCTCAACATCAGACAACCTCTCCTGAGCCTTCCCACCTTCCTCCAGGGCAGACAGGGCAGCAGAGGTAAGATGGTGTCTTCAGAGGACAGTGTTAAGATCTTACATTAATGTAAAAAAAAAAGTCATTTGTGCCTTAGACTTTGATACAGTACTGTAAATGTAAATATGTCTAGTGCCCAATGTCCAATCCAGCTAATGTCTTATCATCCCATCTCCCCCGGAGATGCAGTCGTAATGCAGTCCGGAGCAGCAGAGGTGTGTTCTGCTGCCAGCCCCCTGTCCTCCCTTAGAGGGCACCAGCAAGGGGAATGGAAGGCTATCAGAGAGGCCTTCTGTGACACCTCAGCAGCAAAAGTATGTTTACAAAACTGTCCCAAAAAACTATCAACTGTAAACGTGCTCCCCACAAGGGAAAAATATAAAGGGAAGAAAAGCAAGACTTGATGAAAACGAAAACCGTGCCAAAAAAGCATTATTGAAAAAATAAATACAACTAACAACTAATGAGCTCACCTCTGAGCTATGCGGAGCGATGAATAGGTCTACAGAAGTGAGCTTCCACTCCACTTCCACTTCCAAATATATTTCAGCGCCCCAAACTGCAGCATTTTTCTCAATTATAGCTTGATAAAGACCAGCAGGAAAGAGTCACAGTGTATCCGTCACGGAAATGGATCACCGACTCCTTAAGGGATTACTGCTACAAGAGGGATCAACCCAAACTTGCCAGAGATCCATTGACCTGTTAACCTCAGGGAATGTCTTTCATAAAATAAAAACAGTGGGGTCAATTATTTACCCTAGTACAATAGGGATCCCTCTGATATCTCCCCTAAACGATAAACACAGGCACAATTTCAAGAGAGCAATGTCTGAACGAGCACTTCCCCACAGCCATTTTTCCTCGCTGTCAAGAGTCGGTGGCGTGCGTAGCTTCAGGGGTCACCGGGAAGCTTCCTCGGCGTCGGGTTAAAGGGTGTTAGACGTGTGTCCTGCACAGAACAGGCTCGCAGACAATCACAGAATGGATAGGCTGTGGGAACAGGCCTACTAATGATCCTGTGCTACCTCTCCTCACTCACACACTCACTCACTCCTCAGTCGCCATCGACGCTGGCCGACTGTCCGCTGCTTATTGATGCCAGGTGCTTTGCATCGAGAGAGATGCGAGTCGACGTGCTCCGAGCGCGTAGAAGAGATGTCCAGGAAAAAAAGAGATCAAGATTTGAACACGTTGTGCGTCTGTGGTCGAGGCTAACGTTGGTGCGTTTCTGCAGGAGGGCAGAGTCTCTATCTCTGTCAGTTCTCCTCGCGTCCCTCAACACTCAACCGCCACCAGCAGGTTGCCATGGCAGCCGAGTAACTCGAGGTATGTTCACCCACCCTACCTGTCACCCGGGGTCAAAATCTAGTCACTGACAATCTTTTATAGAATATCTGCGATGTATCAGCCTTGTAGCATTAAATCGCGGATTTAGTTGAGTTTTTTTGTTCAGTTCCCATCTGATTGTGTGTTGGTGTGTCTCCTCTCTCAGCGACAGCTCTGCCTTCAGGGGGTGTGAAAGGATATGTTCTCTCTTTCTCAGCGTACGTGCTGCAAAAAAAGGATCAAATCGAAAGCTTAGACTAGTGTTGAAGACCTGTCTGTCCCTCCCTCTCCCCCCAGCTCTGGAGGATGTTCTGGGCTGGACCTGTCGGCTTCCCAGGACATAGAGGACACCCTGCAGTCTGACATCCGAGCCCAGATCACCAGGATAGAACAGTTCCTCTCCTCCGACCAGCTCCAGACGCCCAAGAGACGCAGAACAGACCGCATCTAGTCCACCTACAGCTCAACAAGTCGAATGACAAGGATGTTTGTTGAATGATTTTTTAATTAACATGTTCATGTTTGTGAAGTTATGCATTTTGGACTGTTTATTATTTGTGTTGTACTGTGGTTTTTCACTGTTTCTCTAATACATTTTAACTTGACTTAGTACATTGACAGTCTGTGTTTCTACACGGCTTTCAAACTTTTTTTTCTCCAAAAAAAGATAATTGAGGCACGGACAGTAGAATGGAACATACTTTTGAGGACAAAAAATCAGGGTGTCCTTAATGTAATGCACTGTGCCGCTGTTCCATGGCATTAAGCCAGGCTGGAGCTGATCAGTATCAGAAGGAAGGGGAAAATGCCACGACTTAATTGTTTACAAGCTAATTAATGTTAATTACTCCTGTGCCAATCTGGCTGGGGTCTCGCAGGGACTTTAACGACGGCGGCTGCGCTCACCTCCAGAGTGGAGCTAGATTCACCGTGCTGGGCCGCTATAACTTGGGGACTAATTGGAGTGTACAAGACACGGGAATCAATTAGCGCACATTAACCCAAATTAACAAATGCAAATGAGCCTCTCATTAAGTTTATGTCCCTCCTTTTTTGTGTGTGGAGGCAGAGGAGACCATATGGACACGTGTTGAGGTGGCACAGGCAGTGACACATGCTGCTCGCAGGCCTTCCACAGTGGTTGGGGCGAGTGGCTGATTCACAGAGCAGCAGGCACATGGCAGCAGGAGGTTGCATGGGAAGCTACATGCTCGGGTTAGACAGCAGAGCAGGGGTCCTTTTACGGCTATCGTTTGACTGGCTTAAGGGATCTGTGACGTGATTGATAGATAGAAAAGTTTGCAATCTGCAACCGTATTGTGAACGGAATGCTGCAGTTATCACGTTGATATGTTGTCATGCTATGTTACTAATATCAGCAGAGGTTGAGAAGTGTTGGGGCAGTTGCACGGCTCACTACCATGTACTGTATGCTCCCTTTTGTACTCAAGCTGCAGTTCTCAACTATAACATTATTCATCGCTTGCCCCAAATTAATGGCACACCTTTTGATGGTGGCACAAGGTCCACTGAGGTCCATCTTACTACACTTACTCATTATGAATACGTCACAATGTTAATGCCCCCATAAAGAAATCTGATGCGTTTGAGTGTCTCTCTACCCGCGGTACTGACCCTTATCTTTAGGAGGGAGGGAGGGAGTTTGGGAGGGGGTGTGGGGGATACGAGACAATATAGAGAGCAATTTTAATACACACAACACACACACAAATACACACCTGCTCTCTCTCATTCTCTGTTCCTCACACACACACACACACACAGGATTATGAAGTAGTGGTCCTTTGAAACAGTCAATTACACTTGGGTGCGGGAGGATACTGGGTGTTAATTAGCAGAGGGTTTTTATATAGCGTGTAAATAAAGAGCCTGCTGACATTCACATTCCATCAGCATGTCCTGAGACCCCAGCAAATTAGTGTGTGTGTTTGCTTCAGTGGGTTCTGTGTGCATTCACCTAACTTTAGAATAACATACTCTCCCAACAGCAGTGAGGTATAGATGGTCTGGGAATGAGGGCTATCTTGACATTACCACTTGGCTGACAAGCTAGATATGATGCTCAAGTGTTACCACCCAAAGGCAGTATCCCTCAATTTGTTCTAGATATGTCAGTATTCTTCACATTTTTGTAACTGTAAATGATGACCCAAAATAGATTTTTTTTACTGTGGAAAGAGTAACTAAATACCAAAACCTGATGATGTAATATTCATGCATGGCTAAACTCATCAGCCCTGTTCTTGATTCCAACAGTTCTTTACTAAAGAAGAAGGTTGGAAAACTGGTGGTAAATCCTTTTTTTTTGTTGCCTCTGGTGGATGTGGTGTTTTTGGTGTGAGTGGAGAAGGAAGGAATGCCTGTGCCCAAAATACTCTTTGTGGCTCTGCTCAAGATGCCAGAGCTAGCCTTGGTGGGTAACTTCAAAGTCATTAAAAGTCATGACAAAACTTTAAACGATTTACGCATACCATAATATTGTTTTAAACCATGAAATTAAATACTTATTTAATAAATGTGCATACAGTGTTTTATTTGGCAACTTGCACTCGCAGCACCAATCTATTTTGGCAGGAAGGCCCATCGCAAATAATACATAGCCATGATGAATTAAAAGGTACTGGTGAAAAGGCATGGGTAGCTAGCCTTTTCATTAACCCGACTTTTCACAGTGGTCAAAACCATTTCAAGAAATCTGTGAGCTACTTTTAAAGGTATGTTTTTCTAAATGCAAAAGGGACTAATGCATCGTTTATGCATCGTTTTCAGCATTTCAGAAAGTCCCAAATAAAACCTAATAACCCCAAACCTTTCGGCTGAAATATTTCTTTCCACGGCTGAAACTGGTTTGTTTAACTAATTCTTTAATGAGGCTTTTGGTAGTTAGCTAATGCACAAGCATTTTTGGGTCTTCCTAAACACTAACTCTGCACTAAAGCAACTACTGTGAAGACAACACCTCAACAGTCCTTCCTCATCACAGCAGTTACGAGTACAATTCTTGCCTGATTTACTGTCCCATGTTATTGGAAATCTGTAAAAGCTATTAAAAAAACAAGACAAAGAAAAAAGTTTTATTTGGCAATTTTCTGCAACCTTCAACTAAACGATGGAGCCTTCTAAATAAATGTCTGATGCTTGTTGGGAGATATATCCTGAGGTTATAGAGCAATGTTTTGTCATATTATGCCTCTTTGCCTCAAAAGCCATCACAGTAAATCTAACAGGAGAATCTTATTAAAGTGAAGAGAAAGCGTTGTGTAAGAGTGCAGTCCTGCCTCTCTTAGAGCCTCATAAAGAGAAATACTGCAGCTGCTGAACTATGAAAACACTTACATGAGTGCGCTACTCTGTTGATGCAGGCAAGATGGCCCCCAGCTCGCTATGTACAGTAAAGCCATTTTTTGAGCAGTTTCTGATGAGTAATCAGCTTTAAAAAGCCTTGACTAAAATCATTGGAAATGACCCATTAGCTTGTGGAAAGTAAAGTAGGTCTGTCAGTTCATTCTCCCCCCAGAGTGGTTTTACCTTTCCGTCTATCCCATAGACTGAAGCATTTTATGTTCATTTCATTAATATTTTGAGGAATATTTTGAGGAATATTTTATCGGTCCTCCACTTTTAATGTTATGTTACAGTTCTTGTACTGTACCGTATGTGTCCAGAAGTGTGTCTGCAACAACCACGGTCTCCTAAACATACTAACTTTTACCACTTGATGAATAGATGGCTTTACCTTTCCTCACCGGGGCTTTACATGACTGACTACACTTTTTAGTCCCGCTTGTGCCTGTTCACAGCTGTGAATCACTTCTGTAACCCTCCACCCCTACATACACACACAACACACACACACACACTAACCCACCATGGAGAATTGAGAAGACAATCTCAGAGACATCCCCCACTGTCAAAGGTCACCAGGGTTTAAAGTTCACACTTCACATCATTTATATGCTCTTAAATAAGCCCTGTACCCTGGCCCCTAATGTCCCCGCCGCCTCGCATTTTTTTCACACAGTTATCAGACTTTTCAAATTATGAGGTACTGTACCACTAACCCCCCCCCCTCCCTCCCTCCCCCCTACAGCCCCCAGCCCTCCACAGATGCGGCCAGGGAGAGATAGTGAAGAGAGGGGGGCTAATACTCTCCGGACGGTTCGCTTGATTGAATTATACTCCTTCAGGACCACCACAGCGGCCAGCATACGTTTCTGATTTCAGCTGCGAGGTTGTGAACATCACATGGGGTACATGGTCCTCCCACGGACGGGCGGTATGTCACTGATGCCTGTATATACGGTGGTGTGTGTCTGTGTGTGTGTCTGTGTGTGTGTGTGTGTGTGCGCTGTCTGCCCCGTAAAGGATGAATTTTGGGGTTGTGATTGAGGGCTTGGAACTGGAGCTGGGTCTTAACCTGTACGCCGTCTTGCATTAGCTGGGTCCCCCCATTGAGGTGTCAGCCCATATGTCTTTCACTGCGGTTCAACACACACACACACACCATGAATTGGCACATACACTGTTCCAACACACACAATATCACATACATATACACACACACATACCATGAATTGGTACGTATACAGTTCCAACACACACAAGCTCAAATACTTATATACACACACACACACACACACACACACACACACACACACACACACACACACACACACACACACACACACACACACACACATACAAACACATCTCCCAAGCCCTGAGCACGTGCAGAGACACACACACATGATTGAAAACCCTTTTGCACTCCAGGGGATCTAGTAAAAGTGCCCTGATCCTCCCCTCCTGGCCTGGCCTCCGCATCACACACTCTGCATGCTCCACACAGGCCCCCTCCTCTAAATCACCCCCTCCAAATGGCATGCCAACATCCATTAGGCTACAAATGTCTCTAGTTACCAACTTGTAAACGTTGTAGAGTTAGTGGTGTTGTGAAGTTAACGGTGTTGTGGAATTTTAGAGTTGGTGGCGTTGTAGAGATACTGTTATCGAGTTGTGGCGGTGTAGAGTTCGCTGTGTTGTAGAGGGTTTAGACAACAGTGTGTTGATGCTGGTAACGACAGCATGGTGATTGTAGGACTGCAGGTTTCATCTCCACAATGCACTGTGGGAAATGACCTCAATCGTTGACCTTCTGCAGTTTTAATACCCACACAGAAAGGACAGGGATTGTCTGCAGTTTTACTGCACAGTCTACCGTATAAATAGTGATTGTTATATTGTTCGTAAAATCACGCGCAGCATTTCAATCTGCTACTTATATCTCAATCCCCCTTAGGGTTAGACAGTACTGTATTTACTGTAGTTATGTTGCCCTTTGACTCACTGTAAATACACGTACTCCATATAATCGCTGTTCTACGTTGTACCTCACCGCCGCTAAAAATGTCTTTCTCGAGGGTTTGTGGAGAGTGTGTTTGTGGTTGCAGCCAACCAGAGCGCTCCCTGATGAGTCTTCAATGACACGCTCCATTACCCCCGGCCCTGCCACCCCAGCCCTTACCTCTCTGACTGACGGATGGAGCTACAGAGCAGGGGGGAGGGGGCTGTGTACGAGGTGGGGGGTAGGGGGTTGGAAGAGGCGGATGGGGGGGGGGGGGGGGGTAAGAGGGGGAGAAGGAGGAGGGGAGGGTAGGTGGGTTGCCAGGTTTGCTATCCCTTTTTTCTCCTTTTCTCACTCTGTATTCTTGTTTTTTAACATTGTAATTTTGTTTGTGTCTCTCTCAATATCCTACTCTCTCCCATCTTCTTCTTCCGCTCTCCATCTCCTCTCACCATATCCTCTCCTCTTTCTTCATCTCTTTCTTCCCTTTGTTATCTCTCAGTTCTCTCATCCTCCCCCCTCCCTCTCTGTCAAATGTCCAGGTCTTTTTCTCACCCTGAGCGGGGTCTGTCATTAGCAGAGCTCGTGTCGGTTTTCATCCATGTGGCCCCGCTCCTCTGGTTCCCACTACCCAGGGAGGAGCCCATCTCCCTGGGACACGTCTGGCTGAACAGCTGGTATGTTGAAGGGAGAAGCACCAGAGATCCAGAGACCCAGGCTGCTCTCTGAGGGTCTACATCAGGAGGGCTCAGTGGTGAGGAACATGGATCCATTGCAGGTGGTCTCCATCACTGCCCAACCCAAGCGTTCACACACTCAGTCACATGCCCCTGCCCCAGACCTAAAGCTCCAGACCTCTTGTCTCCTGCTTGTGTCCATGGCCCTGCCCCTGCTCCTTCCCCTGCCCCTGCCCCTGCTCCTACCCCTGCCCTGCTCCTACCCCTACCCCTGCCCCTGCCCCTGCTCCTGCTCCTGCTCCTACCCATGCTCCTACCCATGCTCATACCCCTGCCCCTGATCCTACCCCTGCCCCTACCCCTGCCCCTGCTCCTACCCCTGCCCCTGCACCTACCCCTGCACCTACCCCTGCTCCTACCCCTGCTCCTACCCCTTCTCCTGCCCCTGATCCTACCCCTGCCCCTACCCCTGCTTCTACCCCTGCCCCTGCATCTACCCTGCTCCTACCCCTGCTCCTGCTCCTACCCCTTCTCCTGCCCCTGATCCTACCCCTGCCCCTATACCCTGCTCCTACACCTGCCCCTGCACCTACCCCTGCACCTACCCCTGCTCCTGCTCCTACCCCTTCTCCTGCCCCTGATCCTACCCCTGTCCCTGCTCCTACCCCTGCTCCTACCCCTGCTCCTGCTCCTACCCCTGCTCCTACCTTCAACCCTGATTTGTATCTTCATCCTGCTGGACTGTAATGATCAATGTTTTGAATCAAACATTAAGACAATTTTTTCACGAGGAAATCAGGCCCTGCCAGCCTATTCTTAGCCTTCCAACCTATGCAGAAAGATGTTAGTGCAACAAAGCTCTCGGGTGATTGTACTTGATAAGTAGATTTGTTGATTAATGCTTTTTCTGTAAATAACTTTCTTGTAGAAACAATGATCAGATTGTTATCCTTTCTCTCCAGATTGATGATGTTCAGTTCAGCGTTTAATGACCTGTCAGATTGGAGGAGAAATGGGGTCAGAGGTCACCAGATAGAGATCAGTGTAGTTCCTGGTTCAGCGATGCCACTGTATGCATTTTCCATTCCCCAGCAGTGATAATCGCTGTTTGTTTATTTACATGTTTGGTTTGTGTTTCTGGTCAGTGGTCGGAAGTGGGAAAGAAAAACAAAAAAGAACTTTGGATGACTATGAATCCATGTTACTATGAATAACCCCTAATACAGTACTGGACTCCGGGCATGCAAGCTAGTCATAAAGTATGCCTGTGATCTACCCAATACAAATGATCTGCCAAAGACTAACCAACGTCTGCAGCACACAGTGTTATTGTATCTGAAGCCCATTTAATACTTCACCAGAATAAACAACATCTCAGCGTGTGTATATGAAGACATGTACGTAGTGCGTAGATCAAAATTCCTCAGGGCCATTAAACTATAACGTAACAATGTCGCTTGTTATCTCATTCATTATTAGATGTGGAGGAATGTGGTCTCTCTTTATCTCCATGTGCCGGGCCCAGCCGGGGCGAGGACACAGCAGGCAGGCCGGCAGATGATTTAGCTGGGGCTGACCCAGCCTGTCCTCTATAGGTTCCACTGGCAGCCATGATGGATGGGGCTGGTGTCACTAGGTGGTATTTGTGTAGTGGCAGTGGCACTCTCGCTGACTCGACCACAAGCCAAGGGGATTGCGTTGGTGAGGTTGCAGATGATCCAGTTAGAGCATGTTAATAATGTCCATGAGACAGATTCAGGCTGACCAAGAGAACCGAACTCGCCTAATTCTTGATTTGGTTTCAAGGTTTCGTTTTCCCTTCCAAATGATTCGTGCAGCTAGACCCTCTGTCTTGCAACACCTCACAGAGGGTTGCCTCTATACCCGTGTACGAACATGACCAAAGTGCCACTTTGTAAGGACGACAATAACAATGATATTTGGTCAAGATAAAATACCACTTGGAGGGTTTGTGTTTTCTCTGTCAGGAATAGTCAGTAATGACCAGCCAGTGAACTCTGCTGCTGCCCCACACACACACACAGACAGATCCTCTCCTTTCACAGTCTCTCTTCTCTCAGGTTTCCCGCCAAGCGCTGATCTTGCCAGAAATGTCCACGGGCCGCCGAGTCGTAGTCCATCTTAGTACATTTGTTTTACATTTAGTCATTTAGCAGACGCTCTTATCCAGAGCGACTTACAGTAAGTACAGGGACATTCCCCCTGAAGCAAGTAGGGTGAAGTGCCTTGCCCAAGGACACAACGTCATTTGGCACGGCTGGGAATCGAACTGGCAACCTTCAGATTACTAGCCCGACTCCCTCACCGCTCAGCCATCTGACTCCCTTAGTAACCACTGAACACTTCTTTATGAGCAGGTGACAAGGATGAGGTGTCCAGAGGAAAAGTCTGTCGTAAAACCCCCCCTCTCAGGACTCCAACCCGGGTCACCCGCTCCAGACGAGAACTATTTCTTCAACTACAAGACCTTGGCCTTGAGAACAGCCCTTAACTAGGACTCCAGCAACCACCCGACACAGAGGAAAGCAAGTTGATAAACGTGTCATCGCCATCTTTATCTGCTCGCCACGCTCTGACCATGTCCCTCCGGGCGACAACCGCAGCATGGCTGTGCCCAGAGATCAAAACTCACCTACAAGCCTGCCGCAATCTGCCAGGCAATGAACCCATGCCCTTGACTGGGAACTTTCCAGGTGCACAAAGTGAAACATTCTGACGGTTGTTACTAAAGAGATACGTTCCCTGTTCATGACCGGCAGATTTGTATTCTGGGCCTGACATGAAGCCGGGTTTAGAGAGTGCATAAGAGTTCAGCTGTGTGGATTTGGCTGCAGATAAGCAGGGCTGTGAGGTGATTTGTAGGCCTGATATTTGGTTCCTACTAAACTGATGCTGTGGCTGCTCTTACATCGGAGATTATATCTTGGAAGAAATTTCCCGACCAAACATAATTTCTGCTGTTTCTTGAATCTCAGCCAGCCAGCCAGCCAGCCAGCCAGCCTGCTCTCTCTCTCTCTCTCTCTCTCTCTCTCTCTCTCTCTCTCTCCCTCTTTCTCTCTCTCTCTCTCTCTCTCTCTCTCTCTCTCTCTGCCTCTTTCTTTTTCTCTTTCTCTATATTATTTGACATTATTTCTATTACTTACTCTCCACCTCTGAATCTCTGTATAGCTCTCTTCCCTCCTCACTTTCTTCTTTCTATGTCTCTATCTTTCTATCTTTCCCACTATCTCTTGCTCTCCTTGTTTGACTCTCGTGTTTCTATTTCATTTGGAGACGGCATATTGTTCCATGATTTTTAAGGAACACTGATAGAAACTACCACTCTCCAAATCATTACGTCATCCCATGATACAATGAAGACACCCAATTACTCCACTTTAGACTGACTCTGTTTTTAAAGGAAAGTTTCCATATTCCCCTACCATAGTTCAGTCAGACTGGGGTTTTTGACGTAGATTCAAGGTCGCGTCCCTCTCTCTCTCTATCTCTCTCTCTCTCTCTCTCTCTCTTCCTCTCACTCCAGCAGCAGCATACAGAAAGTGGTAATTAACAAAACTGCAGCTGGTGGTACCATTCTGATAGGACGTTCTCATCTCCTTCTCTTCCTCTCTCTCTCTCTCTCTCTCTCTCTCTCTCTCTCTCTCTTCCCCCTCCTCATCTCTCTCTCTGTGTTTAGGTAACATTGGACGCCTTCCCACATCCTCTAAGTCAGAGCTTTCTCCACGAGTCCTTTTGAAGGCTAGCCAGTGTTTTGGAATACTTGAGTTGAGAGACTCTTAGAAGAAGTTTTAGTCTTTAAACCTTATCACCCACTGGAACTGTGCAGACCCAGCACCAACTTCATCTGTTATCCAACCATCATCCCGTTTGCCTTGTAAATCAACTAGGCTAACTCCTAGAACTGAAAGCTACAGTACAACGGATGTTTCTTGCTGATTTGTGCAGCACCAACTTTACCTTGAACAGGGTATTGTGCTCTGTCAGGCTAAAGATACTCAAGTTATGAGTGTTTTGTTGTTGTACTTTTACTCTTTACCAAATAAGTGTGAATGTAGGAGGTTTTAAAAACTATGGTTCTACGCTTTGTCAGTCTTGAAAGGCTATTGTAACACCAGTTCAAGGACTCGCCTGCCTATGGATCCCCACTAGTAACTCAAACTGTGTCTTATATTAGTGTTTACAGCCATCATTAGCTCTGCTCAAGACTGGTATATTTGAATATTGTCCTCCGACATCAAGGATGCCCTCTTGGTCTAATGGTATACTGAATGCTTGGGTATGTGTTCCAGTGTGCCATGTGACAGCCTATAAGCTCCAGAGAGACTCCCTGAGTGTGGGACACCTGGGTTGGGGTGGATGTGGGGGTGGAGGGGGGTTTGCATTGTGTCCATGCAGCAGAATGAGCCGCTTGGCTGATGCGAGCCTGTTATCAGCAGATAGACTGGAAGGGAGTGATCAGGCCTCAACGACACCAGCCTCCAAACCCAGAACAAAGGAGCGCTTCATTCCCCAGAACAAAGTTGCTCCCCCTGTAAAACCATCTGATGTACAGGAGGCTATGAGGGGAACTGAGATAGACTAGACAGCAGGGCAAGGGTTTGGTGTGCAGTGTGTGTTTGTGTTAGGCTCGGGTTCTGTGTGTGTGTGTGTGTGTGTGTGTGTGTGTGTGTGTGTGTGTGTGTGTGTGTGTGTGTGTGTGTGTGGAAGCCCAAGTACGACAGTGTGTGAGAGAATTTCCGCGAAGGGTGTGAACAGACAGTTGGACATTGTTTCGTAGCAGAGCCCACAGGGGGGCGGGGGGGTGACAGATGCTCTGATACATTTCGAGCGTCCTGTCTGGGAAGACTGATAAGAGCGATGCGTCATCTGACAAACGCGATGTGTTCCATGTCACTTTGCAACATCCTCACAGTGTGTGTCAGGTCAACTTAGCAGCTGGCCCCCTGCCTGTACTGAAGCCAGGCCTTATTCCCAGAGTGTTTACAATAAATCGCTGCTACAAGTGGTGTCTGTTTGCTCAAGGCGCCAGAAGCGTATTCAACTCTAGTGTCCCCCTGCCTTGTGTAAAAAAAAAAGCAACATTTCTCATTTATTTTAGAGGCTCCGAGTGGCCTTAGACTAGCAGAGATGAATCACCGGGCTGAGAGGTGTTTGGGGCCATCGGTTAGCGCCGAATCCAGCCAGACAGGATCGCCGCTGCACCTTGAAGTCCAGCCCCGTTTGATGAAACGGCGGGGTGTGGAAAAACAAAATATTTTCCGGGTCAGAGGGATCACTGTGTTTCTTGTGACTGGAAAGCACTTGGGTAAAAGGCAGTCAGGTTTTCATTTGAAGATAATTTGTTGTTTGTAGAGTAAAAATGCTTTCTAATGGCCGCAGGGGCTATCAATCCTCTCCGCTATTTTTAAGAAATGCCAGATCGGACGTGTACAGAATGTCTCGTAGGTCCTCTGGGAAGGGAAAACCTTTACTGCTACTCTGGAGAAATAGTGCCAGAATTGTGTGTATGGGTGTGCACGTACATATGTGTGTGTGTATGAGCGTGGGTGTGTAGGCATGTGTGTATGAGCATGTGTACGCTTGTCCCTTTTTGTGTTTGTGTGTGTGCACAGTATGTGAGTGTGAGTGTGCACTTCTGAGTGTGTGTATACTGTGAGTGTGCACGTGCGTGTGTGTGTGTGTTCCTGGGTGTATACACAGTATAAAAAGGGAACAAAGTGGTTGATGAGTGAAACTGTGTGTTATTCAGTCTTTGCTATCAAGGGGTGTGTTTGGTGCCAGTCTTCTATCAAACATCAGAAGAATGATCATGATTGATCTGACCTTTTATCAGAGTGGAGACATCAGCAGTACAGAGGACTTAATGACCTGGCAGGTCACTGTGCCAAACAGGCCAAAAAGAAGGAAAACTACAAAGAGTGACTTATGCCTAGAAAGTAATGTTGTTGTTGAACTGGCACATTCAGTGAGCATGAGCATCAGGCTGGTCTAGACTGTGTGTGTGTGCGCTGTGTGAGTGTGTGTGAACGTGTGTGTGTGAGTGTGTGTGTGTGAGCATGTGTGTGAGCGTGTGTGTGTGAGCGTGTGTGTGAGTGTGTGTGTGGGAGCGTATGTGAGCGTGTGTGTGTGTGAGTGTGTGTGTGTGAGTGTGTGTGTGTGAGCGTGTGTGTGTGAGCGTGTGTGAGTGTGTGTGTGTGTGTGCCTCTACCCAGCCCTCTCCAGACGTATTCCAACTCCCCAGTTGATTGTAAGATAAAGGACTTTGACACAGTGACTCTTCCCCACATGACAGCCTCCCCCTCCTCCTCCTCCCAGCCCCACTCTTCTCCTCTTCTCTTCTCTGCTCTCTTCTCCTCTCCTCTCTTCTGCCCTCCTCTGTTCTCCTCTCCTCTGCTCTCTCCTCCTCTGCTCTCTCCTCTGCTCTCCTCTCCCTGAGTTGAAGAGTTGAATGGAGGGTCAGGCAGGCAGCTCTTAGCAGAACCCCAGACTGAAATTCCAGATGGTGGAGTCAGAATCTATCTCAGCTCATCAATTTAACAAGAGCTGCTGCTGACTTTCCTTCGGGCCTGAAGGCTCTCGGTCGACTCTGCTCCACTCCGAGCCCGTGTTTCCGGCCCTCGCCATCGCCGAGACGTTGGACAAATTGAGACGTATCGTCTTGGTTCCAGGACGGTCCTAATGTTTCCCTGGGTAGAGGGACGCCAGAAACTGTTGTGCTGAGAAGACACTTCCGTTAGAAGCCTCAACTCTGACATGCCAGTATGCACATAGTTACTGGAGTTAGTTGCAGGGTGTACACCAAGCATCCATTAGAGGCTGTTTGCCAAAATATAAATATTCATTAATTCCCCCTGAAAGAAAGATAATGAAAAATCCTTGAGGAGAACTATCAGGAGAATATTCCCAGCATAAGTACACTTCTGGCAGCTAAAAACTGCAAAAGTGTTGCAATAGTAGGTGATAGGATTAGAGTGTAGTTTCGCTTCCATGTAAACAGAAATCGAGGGGGTTTGCCAAAGAAGCAGACTGGCTACATGGATGGTGTTTGTGTCTGGGTTGCCATGAGCACGGAGCAGTTGGCAAGACCAGGAGCGGCAGAGAGATAACCTTAAAAGCCGCCATAGATCAAGACTAGTGTGACTGCTCAAGGACGTCATGCAAAGCATTGTGGGATTGAATACAAGAACACATGGAGTTTTTTGCATGGAAGGAACTGACTACATGCAATGTTGTCATTGGTGGAAGCCATCTTCAGTAACATCCATTCAATATTGTTGTTTTCATCCATTCCTTCTGCCACACGGATGGCTGTTTCCGCCAGTTCAGTTATAGTCGTTTTTTATTCAACTTTGGTTATGGACACTATGTGGAAACCACACATTACTGTATGTCTTCTGTAAATGTATTTTATATTTGAGTATTCTATGAATTAATTGGATGTAAAGATAGTAACCACCATACACCATCAGACTTCCAGTAAAGACAAATTAAAACATTGTTAGCAAGCACAAATACATTAAAACTTTACACTCTTCTTGAGTCTTAAACTCTTAACCAATTTTACCACCAATAATCCACACTGATAAATATGTATTTTCTTACCAATGTAGTAGTCAGTAAAAGTTCTTATTAGGTTACATATTAGGCTTTTCACACTGCATATTCCAGGGCTATCCTTAGAGCTGACCCTGGGATAACGTAGTCCTTTTTCACTGGCACCTTTTAGACCCATGTTTTCAGGGGATAACACTTGGGGCTAAACCTGCTCCGGAGCAGGGCCAGCAAGGCCTAGGCTCAAGTTGTGGTTAGCCCACTAAGGAGTGTGCAAGGATCGTGCCAGTGTGAAAGCTTTCTTAGCCTGGGGCTAACAGTAGGGCTAACAGGGTCACCCCGACCATTTATTATGGAGTAAACTCACTAAGGAATACACTTGCGCGCGTGTCAAACACATGCATGCACTCATTCACGTGTGCAAATGCATGCATGCATGCACACACATGTACAAACACAATGCATGCATGCACACACACACACGTACAAACATGTGCGTGCACACACACGTACGGTCCTGACAGATCCCTGGCTCTCAGCCTGCTTTTACAGTTTGGAAGCCTGTCGTTCCATGCTGAGTGTGGAACACACCGTGTGTGTGTTTGTGTCACGCGGGGGGGGGGCAGCCTGCTTGTTTGTGGGTGACGCCCAGGGGAGGATGGTCCCCCTGTAGAACACCTGTTCTCCCCCAGCAGAAGGTGAGGGAGCGCTGACCGAAAACTCTGTCACCACATAGAAAGACCTGTTTACTGTCACAATAATGTTGACTTGGCTCAAACGGATCTACTATAATACATTTGATTGCTTTTCACAACACTTTGGTCTTTGGTCTGGTAAATTGTGCTTTGCGCTTATAAGTATTATTGATATAGATGAGGGATCCAAATAATCTCTTTGAGGTCTTTAAAGTTAAATATTCAGATTCAAAAATAGTTCTTTCCAAACTTAAAAGCTGTAGGCCTATATCAAACTTTTTTCTTCAGATGGTCCTTCTATCGTTTGGTCTACACATTAGGCTATTTTAATGGAAACTATGTAGCTTATGTGTGTGTGTTTTAATGTACATTTTTTTCCAGATGAAATTATTTCACTCTTTACGCCATGGAAAAGGCGTCATGCTATCTCCGTCAGTAAATCATGCTGGTACTGTAAACTACAAGTCAGGCTATTCCGTGTTGGAGATGGACCTATTTCTACATCAAGGTCCAAGTCCGCTATGTAACTTTCACCTTTTTTGTTTACCAAAACAATGTCACGCGTTAATTTCCCTACAACGTCCGTGAACATTATTGCAAGTAGAGAACGTTATCTGCGTCTCTTCAACCGTTTGCAGACAATTTGCCTATTAGCCGCTCTCAGAGTCGCAATCTAAATTCAACCGGCTTTTCACCGCCTTTTACTCTGAGTTCACCCAGAAGTCAGCACCTGTTGGCTCGAGCTGCCCCCTCGGAATAATAGATAAGAATTGGACTTCTCTAATCGAAACGGAATTCCCATCTTTTAAGAACATTAATCACAAGGAGAAGGGTTTCACAGTCAGAAGCTGCCAGGGGAAAACCATAGGGCTAATAAGACTTCATGGCCGGGTTAGTCTAAAATACCCCAAAGTAAATACAAAATGTAGCTGAAAAATACAACGGCACACTTGTGTCCTTGCGTTAAGCAATGCTCATGCTATTCATTGAGAAGTTAAAGTCAGATGTAGAATAAGTAAAGGTCCAAACATATTTCGTTTATTAATTTAGTAATGTAGGTAGGGTACATTTTTTGTCAAGTCTGTATCAAAGAATGTTGTTGGAACATTTATTTTTAGTAGGATCACACACTTTACCTTAATAAAAGGCCAAGGTCACCCGTCTGTTTTGACGGAAATGTACCGGTTCTCATTGTCTTGCACCATTAAAAAGCAGGGCACGCCGGTTAAATTGAGATAAAATAGCTCACCAGCTAACAAATAACAAACACCTAATTTGCAATTGTTCGTATTATTGTTAATGTTGTTGGGCTATTAATACGGAACTATTTTAAAGTAGGCCTATTTGTTTAATGTTTGGTATTTTGGTATTCTCCATTGGCTCATTATATTATTGTTAGACAATTTCGTTTCGACCGTCTCGACATTTTCTGAGATTGTATCGCATACATACGGAATGAATAGTGATTAAACGAATGACATTGAGTCATCAGTCGAAAATGTAGATTCCTCATGGGCTGTATGTGGCGACAAATGTGCTATTCGGTCATCTTATTCTCTATTAAGCGATACTGATAGTTTTGTGGCCAATACGGTATGTTGTGTTGCTACAAAATGTAAACAAATGGCCTATGGCAAAAAATATCATAAAACGGCTTTTTTCAATTATGAAACCATATTTGTGAATAAATGTAAATTAAGCCTTTTTCCAAAATATGCAGATTTCAGTTAAAGTATCACAAATGCTTTCTTTTTTAATTCAGATTAAAAAAATAAAGAGTGAAAGGATTTTAGGTCTTAAACGGTAAAGATCAATTGAACAGATATATTTCTCATAGAAAGCATTTCTATAATTATTTTTTAAGCCTGAATGTAAACACAACACACACACCTACAGATTTATAAGATGCATTGTGTGAGGATGTGTGGAGTGTATGTGAGTGAGAGTAAGTGAGAGAAGGCAGTACTGTAAATGAATGAAACCCAGCTCACTCACTCACGCTCTCTCTCTCTCTCTCATCTCACTATTCATTGGTCCCTTGCCCCTCCTTCTGCCCCCCTCTCCCTGTCTGGGGTTGGAGCTGCAGCGTGAGGGGCTCCAAGGAAAACAAGGCAGTAGAAGACTACTCCTCTCCTCCTCCTTCACTCCTACTCTCCTCCACTCCTCCGCGTCCATTCTCTCCTCTCCATTCACAGAGTAGAGAGCCCTGCTGCCCGTCGGACCAGACCCCACTGCATGGACTACCGACGCTCACCACAAGAAAACTGTTTTAAAACACTTTTAATTGACTTTGTCTCGAGCGAAGATTTGACGGGTTTACCAAGGAAGCTCCTCCACCATGAGGATTTGTTGGACTTGACTTCTCAGAGAACAGCAGGAGCCAGCGGGTTAGTAAACACTGACTAAAACTTTGTAGCGTTCTCTACCCGGCCGAAAAGCACGATCAGGTTGTGTGTTTTTTGCAGCCAGACCCCAGGGTGGTTTCCAGGTGTGTCCCGTTGCCACGTTGCTCCCAAACAGAGAGATGGGTTCAGACGTGCGTGACCTCAACACTCTACTGCCTCCAGGTGCCCTCGCTCTCTGCTGGGCCCAACTCCAGCTGCACCGCCCTGCCTGTCACCTCTGCCCCGCAGTGGGCACCTGTGCTGGACTTCCACAGCGCCCCCACCTACAGCTCCCTGGCCCCCCACTCTTTCATCAAGCAGGAACCCAGCTGGGGGGCTCCGGACCCCCACGAGGACCCCCACTGCGGCCTCAGCGCCTTCACCGTGCATTTCTCGGGGCAGTTCACGGGCACCGGGGCCTGTCGCTATGGGGCGTTTGGAGCCCCGTCGGCCCCCAGCCAGCCCACCCCCACCCACCAGCCCAGGATGTTCAGCAACGCACCCTACCTGACCAACTGCATGGACACACAGACGCCCTCCAGAAACCAGGGTAAGATCCCCGCTGTGGTCCTCTTTATTTTCTGTCACTGTCAGAGGGAGTTAGGTGTCCTGGAGGAATTATGTTCCTCTGATTTTGTCTGTGTATTTATACGGGGTGTTCTCTGTTGAGGGATAGTCTCTGTTCCTTTATAGAGGTCATCGGTGCCACTGTGGGTACAAATATTTATAACTGGTGTTTAAAACACATAAAATACACAGATTAGTTAGTGTTTTTCTTTTGAAATGAAATCTGTATTAAAAAATATGTTAAATATGTTTTACCACACAAAAAGGTACAATGTTATTGTTGTGAAAACTATTTTATTTCTAACAAATAGCTGTTTGTTGTTTTGTTTTATGCTTGTTATTATCAGTATAATTGTTCACTTATGATTAATTAAATAATTATCTGTAATTAGATCAAAACAAGTTGGTAGTTTCTTACTTTCCATATTGTAGGGTTTGTCTTATCTAAATATTTATCATTGCTCTCAATGTTTTCTAATAGCTTTCACTATTCCATTATGTTATGATTTTTTCAGTTAGCAGCTTTCTGTTTGTAAAAGAAACCAAATAATTACCCAATCTTTTCTTTATACATATATGTATAAAGATTTGTTTTTAAATAATACATATTCTGTATATACATAATACATAATGTATATATGTTCATAAAAAGTTACCAAATTAAATACATTTATTCCTAATTAAGTGGATCCTGTCCGATTTTATTTAAGTAACTTGCATCTTTATTTTCAGTTTTGTTTCAGTATTGTACTTAGCATATTATAGTCTGAATACTAGTATGAATAACATAATTTAAATATCCACTGAAAGAAACACAACTGAATATACATTTTTCCAAGACGGAATCATAAACAAGAAAACAAATTTAGTTGTTAAGAGTATCACAAATGAAACATTTTCTAAATGCCGTTAAATGTATTTAACTGCCTCATCAAACTCTTAATACTGATTTCTGTGTTTGTTTTCTATTACAAATTAACTACTTAATAATATCTTCTAATATATTGCTATCTAAATTGTTGTATCACATCATGAAATACAACCGTCTGCAGTTATCACCTCATATCTCTGCATTTTGCATTGTAATGCAACTGTTCATTCTCAAACTCAATAGTTCAGTTGGAGGCTCAGACTAAATATAAAACAATTACATAATTACAGTAAATTACATAATTTGCTACTGTAACTGGTCAAGTGTTTACAAAACAAACCTTGACTTTAGGTCCACACACTCACACACTCACACACTCACACACTCATACAAACACTAGGTTACCTGGAAATTATGCATTGTTATTTATTTATAACCAAATGTAAAGTGAGGCTTTTTTGTACAAGTAGTATGTGTCAGATGTATGTCAAGTGAGTTGACAAAACAGTTAACTGAAGTAAAAACTTTGAGGTAGCATAGGATCAACACTGATTACTGAATTGTTAAAAGTCAGCGCACTGACGTAAAAAAAAATTAAGTTATCTTTATCTCGTCAATTCAGGTTTCAATTAATTTCAGATCAATTCAGTTTAGAGCTCTTTCAGCATATGCTTTCCAGAATTTACAAAGATATTTTATGAAAGAATTCATTTCAATTGGCTTTTATTTTTTGTAAAATAAATTGATTTAGGAGTATCTGTTATTTCATATTTTCTGTATTTGCAATACTTTGTTTGCTAAATCTTCGATCATGAGTACACTATTTGTTTAAAATGCAAGCAACATTTTCTAACATTTCCCTAGAGCCACATATTATGTCTCCTCCACAAGTGTCTTTATCATATTATGTACAACTACGCAGAACTGTAAACTACTGTGGAAATAGACCAGTGTCTAACTAAACCAACATCAAGAGGAGCTCATTTTTAATGACTGATTTTTTTAAATTATTTGACTTTTAATTAACTTAGCAATACACCTCAAGCACCAAAACATTTAGTGTTGCATCAAAATTGACCCCTTCTCTCTCCACTGCACTGGGAGTTCCCCTTCAGAAGACAAATAGAGACTTTTAATGAGGCCCTGCTCACCTCCTCCGACCCCCCCCTCCCCTGACCCCCCTTTACCCAGACAGAGCACTGGTGAAAGTGGCGGCTGTAATTAATGGACTTTCTGTGTGTGTGTGTGGGTGTGTACTTGAGTATGTGTGAGTGTGTGTGAGTGAGTGTGTTATTAATGACCTCGAGCCCCTCCCTGGGTCACATTCAGGCATGACTCTTGGTGAAGTGGTCATGAAGTCAGACTAAGCTTGACCATCCTTTGTTTGTTTGATTCTTGACACTCACTTTCACTTCTCCACAGGGTGTGTGTGTGTGTGTGTGTGCACATGTAAAAAGTACATTTGTGGACAATGGGTTATAGGTAAACATAGATAGACTTAACAAAATGAAAAGCATCTCACTGTAATTCTTGGCTTACAACCATGAACACTGAACTTTACTAGAGTCTACAGACATGTTATGGTGGATCGGTTGAGCTTCTGTTTGTGCGTCCTCCAGGTTACAGCACCATGGCTTTCGATGGCAGCAGCAACTACGGCCACACCCCCACACACCACACCCCCCAGTTCTCCAGCCCTGCCTTCAAACACGAGGACGCCATCACACAGCAGAGCAGCATGGGTAAAAAAAACAACCACTTACATTCTGACACTCTGCATGTGTGTGTGCACGCGTGTGTGTATGAAACATGTCCATAGTAGGGTAGCCCTGTCTCATATTTGTAAGCCCTAGGACCACAATTCCTATGGTAAAATGTTTGTTAGGTGTGGGTGTTTAAAATGAAGGTAAGTGGCAGAGTTGGGCTCTCTGGATGGGTGCGTGGTGCACATACAGTACATACGAAAAACAAACAAACACACACACAAACACACACACACACACACACACGGACACACATGCATGTGCCTTCTGCACAGTGGGCTCACCCTGGGAGCCTCTGTCGTATGGAGGTTGGGTCAGAGGTGTACCTGGCCTCCCAGTGACTGATAACCTCCACAGCATCCTAGGCATTCCATCCAGTCCCTGACCCCTGCAGACCGCTCTGTTGAGCGGGGCGCTCGTTATTGAACTGTCGTAATATTTAGGTGTCTCTTTTTATATGGAAACGATAACTTGAGGAAACAGAGATACGAGGTGCTTTGGAATATTCAGCACTGTCCTGGGAGCCATCCAACATGTCCACAGAGAGAGAGAGAGACAGAGAGAGAAAGAGAGAGAGAGAGAGAGAGAGGACAGTGACAGAGAGAGAAAGAATAGGACTAGATAGACAGAGGGAGAGAGTAAGAGAGAAGGAAATAGAGAGAGAGAGAAAGAGAGAGAGAGAAGAATATGGAGAGAGATATGTGTTTCCGTGGCTTTAAAGAGGCATATGTTGTTGTTCTGGGTCTGTATGACTACATATCCCAGGAACCTCCACTTAGAGAGTTATATTCTTGTTTTCCTCTGAGGAGAACTGTCTGTTAGTGACCCAGAACTATCAGTATTAAGCTTTACTGCTCTCTGGAAAGGGAGGGCTTTGTGTAACAGAGTCAGACATTACAGGCATTAAATTAAAAGTTACGTTAAAAGTGACTGTTTTTTTCTATTTTTCTATTTTCTATTTTATAACGGTGTAAAAAGTTTAGTAATAAAATGTAACTTCAGTGTATGTGTGCAGTACACTGTGCTGTTAACACCTGTGTGTGTGTGTGTGTGTGTGTGTGTGTATGTGTGTGCAGCAGAGCAACAGTACAGTGTCCCTCCTCCGGTGTATGGATGTCACACCCCATCAGACACCTGTACAGGCAGCCAGGCTCTTCTACTGAGGAACCCTTATAACAGGTAGGACGACTGCTACCCTAACCTAACCTTAACCATAACCATGATCCTACCATCAGCTACCTCTACCACCCTACTCTGACCCTACTATCTTCTTACCTCTACCACCCTACTCTGACCGTACTATCAAAATACACAATGTGTTATTTTCATAACACCAAAACAAACCCTGGTGTAGACAAAACATGTCCAATATAAGAAAATATATATACTGAACAAAGAATACAACAATATATACTGTACTGTATATTTTTGAGGGAGTTTTGGTATGATTTGAGTTGGGTAAAGGTGGACAGGAAATATGCAGGCAGAGTACAGTATAGGACAGGTTCACCCCAGCTCTTCCTATATGTCTGTCTGTCTTTCTCCCTGGCTGCCTGCCTGCCTGGTTGGTTGCCTGTCTGCTTGTCTGTCTGTCTGTTTGTTTGCCTGTCCAGCTTCCTGTCTGTCTGGCTACACTGCCCCCAGCACACACTGTCTGGTAAGACAATAATCCTCGGAAGCTTCCAGAAAGGAGGCCAGAAGCTTCCAGAACAGAGGCCCAGACAAGCTTCCAGAACAGAGGCCTAGAGAATCCCAGAGCCACTGAGCTCCTCCATCCAGCTCCCGGAAGAAGGAAGTAAAGGAACAGTGGCAGGAAGTTGGCCTAGGATACTGATTTCCAGGAAACGATTAAAAATAAAGACATAGATCAACTTTATGTTCCATAAATGCTCCGCTCGACTGGAACCGCAAACTATTCCTTCTCCTTCTATTATCCAAACACAATTATTTCTATTATCCAAAACAAGCTTTTTTAACTGGGGAAATGCAAACGAGAGTTGATCAAGTTTAAATCACCGTGGGATGCTCAGTAACTAGTGTTGTTGGATGGGCTTCAGTGACGTGCCCTCGTCATCGTCAACATACACTTCGTAATCCCCTTCTGCTACTCTGACCCTACACACTGCTTAGCCGCTCCCATTGATAAGTAGCTATGAAGAGAGAGAGTGAGAGTGACAGAGAGGGAAGGAGAGAGAGAGAGAGAAAGAAAGAAAGAGGGAGAGAGAGAAAGAGAGAGGGAGAGAGAGGGAGGGAGGGAGGGAGGGAGGGAGAAAAAAGGGGAAAAGAGAGGGAGGGAGAGAGGGAGAACATGGGAGAGAGAGAAGGATGGAGAGAAAGAGCGAAAAAGAGGGAGAGAGAGAGGAGGGAGAGACAGAGTGAGAGAGAGAGGCTCATCTGAGGAGGGGAGTGAAAGTAATGCTACTACCCCACTGTAACATCTCAGAATCCTTTACTCATCTGGAGACGGCACAAAATGAGCACGCATTCCACAGATACCTTCAACATTTTGTTTGCAACTCCAGGGGAACATAAAGATTCTAAATAAGCGAATAGTTCTTGATAAGAGTGAGTGTGGTAGTTAGCCCACTGGACCTGCTCTCTCATAAACAGTCTTATATCTCATATCACACACACACACACACACACACACACATGCACATATACACATGGATACACACACACACAGTCTGATATCTGGGCTGGGGAAAGGGCTGGGAATCCTCAAATCAAAGCGCTCCAGTCCTGACATGGCCCCTCTAATCAGCCGGCCTGGTACCAGCAGCTCTGTATTTAGACAGGACTCAGCTACAGATTCAGCTATGCTGTTAGCACAGCGACTCAGAGCTACGCTCCATAAAAACACTGAGAGCTTATCAAACGCAGAGGTGGGAGAGACGCTTCCTTCTGGAGGCAGACGCTTTCTGTCTGAGCCGAGTACTGTAGTACCAGAGACTAGGCTGATGTAGTACCAGAGACTAGGCTGATGTAGTACCAGAGACTAGGCTGATGTAGTACCAGAGGACTAGGCTGATGTAGTACCAGAGGCTAGGCTGATGTAGTACCAGAGACTAGGATGATGTAGTACCAGAGTCTAGGCTGATGTAGTACCAGAGACTAGGCTGATGTAGTACCAGAGACTAGGCTGATGTAGTACCAGAGACTAGGATGATGTAGTACCAGAGACTAGGCTGATGTAGTACCAGAGGCTAGGCTGATGTAGGACCAGAGGCTAGGGCTGATGTAGAACCAGAGGCTACGATGATGTAGTACCAGAGTCTAGGCTGATGTAGTACTAGAGGCTAGGCTGATGTAGGACTAGAGGCTAGGGCTGATGTAGTACCAGAGTCTAGGCTGATGTAGTACCAGAGGCTAGGCTGATGTAGGACTAGAGGCTGGGCTGATGTAGTACCAGAGTCTAGGCTGATGTAGGACTAGAGGCTGGGCTGATGTAGTACCAGAGGCTACGATGATGTAGTATTAAAGGCTAGACTGATGTAGACCAGAGGCTAGGCTGAGAACTGTAGAGGCTCAAAAATAAACACATTAATTTTAGATTTGCAGATTACCTGAACATGAATTATTAAGATCATCTTATGATTTATGATGGTTGTTAAACTAGTAACTTTTGCTGGATGTGAATGTGGGTAGGCAAATCCCACTCCAGTTAAGGTTTGGAGATGTTTTTTACAGGCTATTTAGTGATGATGACGAGCTCACTAGAAAATACCTTGAAGATAAACATCTCTTTAAAGACGTATGATCACAGCATGAGCAGAAGAACGTGGTACTTGTACAGTACGTTCAGCCATCCGTACAGTAGGACCCAGAGTCAGCCTGCTGTCAGCAGGGTACCAGGCACCAGAACGACCCAGGCACGGTGAGCAGTTTCTGGGGAAGGAAGACTGAGCGCTGGGGTGTCAAGATGGAGGTGATGAATGGCAGCTATGTGTTAGGGAAAGCACCTGGCAGGTTAACTAATGGTGCTTGGGCCTGGCCTTTAATAATGAATGGCCATGTGGGGTGTGAGAGATGCTGGGTATTTGATTAACTGGATGTACCGTTAGTGTGTGTGTGTGTGTTTATGTGTGTTCTCTATGTGTGGCACATTCACAAGCTGTTGCCCAGGGTTCTGAGAGTGTGTATGTGTGTGTGTGTGTGTGTGTGTGTGTGTGTGTGTGTGTGTGTGCGTGGTTGAGGCATTTCTAAACCTCTCTTTCTAAACTGCTCTTTAGTACCATTTATTTTTCGACAGGTTTTTCACCTATCCACCAAGTCCTTGACCAATCTAACTAGTCTAAATCCACAAGTATAAATCCACCAGTGTACAATGACCAGTAAAAAAAAAGACCAGTGTAAAACAACGCGTTTTTAATCCATGGCTCTTAAAATCCTCTCTTCTTATTTGTTCCGATCCAGCAGTGATAATTTATACCAAATGGCCTCTCAGCTGGAATGCGTGGCATGGAATCCTGTAAACACGCTGGCTTCTACTATTAAGAGGTATGTTCCCCGGCCCAGATAACTAGCCATACTGTCTAGTATACATACTATACTATAACTATACTCTACTGCAGCTGCTAGCTCGCTGGCTCTCGCTGTCACAGAGAAAACACAGCTTTGATCTCGGTTAGCATCCATTCATCTACGTCCAAGTCTAGAAGCCCGTCTGGGTGGAGAATGGGGGGGGCTCTGGTTTATTAAATCACACATCTGACCAGTCACTCACTGGCATTGTTGAGCAGGCTGATTTAGTGACCGCTGAAGAGAACAGAGAGAAGGCTTGGGGGGGGGGGGGGGGGGGTGATAAATACTTCATTTCTCACTTTCTCACTGAGGCGATTTGGAAAGACTCGTGTTTGATCGTCGACCGTCAGAGGAAGAACGGGGTTGTCTCTGTGAGGTCTCGCCTTCCTTACTGCATGCGTGCATGAAATCCACGAGAACCATGCACGCACACGCACACGCTCCCACACACACACTGTGGTTGAGCTGTGGCCGTACAGTGCGTGTGTGAGCGCGTGTGGTGTGTGTCCAAAGAGTCCAGTGACATGTAGGTTCAGACAATGAGTCTTCAGCCAGAGTCAGACACTTTTTTACACAGCTCTTGAACGAAAAACATGCATTTCATTTCACCAGTTTATTCTTTCATTTGTGTCTGATTTATTTGAGTCTCAGATTGGGTGTAGTCTGTTCACTTAGCCTCCTCGTGGTGTGTCCGCTCCGGAGGGAAACACATCCTGCTCTGCCTCTGCTGTACAGTCTGACCTGGCCTTGACCAGGCTGGGCTGGGAGGCTCCGGAGCAGAGGAAGAGGAGGTGTGTCCTGCTCTGCTCTACTCCATTCCACTCTAGTCGGCTTTACTCTACTTCACTCTACTATATTCTACTCTGCTCTGCTCAATTCTACTTGAGTCTGCTTTACTAAACTCTACTCGGCTGCTGCAGTCTACTCTGCTCTTCTCTGCTCTGATCCATTCCACTCTGTCCTACTTCACTCTACTCTGTCCTGTTCTGCTCTGGGAACGGAAAGCTGGTGGAAGTGTATTTCAGGGAGGCCTGCACATCAGAGCCAAGCTCAGCAGCCAGCAGAATTAGGCTCCTTTCCATTTTTTTTCTAATGTTTTTTATTTATTTTGATCACTTTGTTGCTCTTCAACTATATTTACTTTGTGCAGTTGAAGTCCACATCCCAAAGTAAAACTAAACTGAATACTCCAACTCGTATCTAGTTATCGAGAGGCCTGGTCTGACCCCTGCAGCAACCCCAGGTCTCCTCAGGTCCAAGGGAGGTCTAGGGGGGTAAGGCTGGGGTGACTGGCCCAGGACCGAGAGAGGAGGGGGGGGTGACTGGGTGATTAATCTGCTGCTCGTTGGGGAGTTGAGGAGCTCAGGGTTGTGGAGAAGCAGGCCAGGAGTCTTATCTCTAGGGACATTAGCTGGAGCAGTGTGACCCGCATCTTCCAGATACAACCAAACCCCGATCCTTACCAGCCAGGCCCAAACTAACCCCCAGAAACACACACACACATAGCACACACATGCAGTACACACATACAATACACATACATAAAGTACATACACACATACACACACACGTACGGTACACCCACGCACACTTACACACCCACTCAGGTGAGGTGAGAGAGTGGCTGTAATGAACTGCTGCATGATTTACTGCAGGCGGCTGCCTAGCTTACACTGCCTCCACCCCCTCTGCCTCTGCTTGAACACGGAGAGACAAACAGGCACGGAGCGAGGAGGCACCACGTGTCCTCACCTCCCCTCAGGTCTGTTCTGACTGCACCGGCGTCCATCCTCCTGGCAGGCGCAGGGATTAGAAACAGACCTTTATTTGTTTACCCATGCAAAACTGCCGCACATCAGTCTGGAGCTGATGAGCGGAGCGGTAGAGGAAGCAGGCCTTCCTCCGTCTGTCTGCTGTGTTTGACCTCTGTGAGAGAGAAAGGGGGTCTGGTAGACTGGACTACTGGACTGGCTGCCAAAACTATTGGTCGTTTTTGGTGTGTTGCCGTCTAAATGCCATGCTACAAATAGTAGACCTTGTGTTTTGGCGAAAAATGAAATCCCGGGATTTTGATAATATATTGGTGTTGATGTATAATAGTCACATTTATGACCACGGTATAAACAAAACCACAGAAGGAAGGATGGGTGGAGGGAGGGAGGCAGGGAGGCAGGCAGCCAGGGAGGGAGGGATGGAGGGGGGCAGGGAGGGAGGGAGGCAGGCAGCCAGGGAGGGAGGGATGGAGGGGGCAGGGAGGGAGGGATGGAGGGGGGCAGGGAGGGAAGGAGGGAGGGAGGGATGAAGGGAGGGAGGGAGGGGGGGTTCCAGAGAGAGACCCTGGTTGATCCCCAGGTAGCTTGAGAGACCCGCATGGTGACTGGTCATGGGGATAAATCCCTCCCTGTCAGGAAGTAAGCCAGACATGGTCTCCTGGTGCTGCTGGGTCAAGGTGTTGGTCCCCTGGGGTTCAGATAGATATATGGGGCTCATGCTGCTGATCTCTCCATGCTGATCTCTCCATGCTGCTGATCTCTCCATGCTGATCTCTCCATGCTGCTGATCTCTCCATGCTGATCTCTTCATGTGCTTAACAGAAGGGGTGGGATCGTACCTGCTCCTGGTCAAATACAGTGTGAAACATGAATGTAACATCTTAATGTGGGACTAAGATGCTTGTAACGGCTTGATGCATAAGGGAGTGTAACTGCTCGAACATTACCAGCTGCTAACACATTGTTAAGCTCTGTTCCTCATTCTTTTACTTATTTTCTCTCTCCGATTTTCTCCATCCGTCACGTAATCTCTCTCTCTCTCTCTCTCTCTCTCTCTCTCTCTCTCTCTCTCTCTCTCTCTCTCTCTCTCTCTCTCTCTCTCTCTGTCTCTCTCTCTCTCTCTCTCTCTCTCTCTCTCTCTCTCTCTCTCTCTCTCTCTCTCTCTCTCTGTCTCTGTCTCTCTCGCTCTCACTCACTCACAGAAGATGGTCTCGATAATCCACAGAAACATGTAGGCGGGCATTGCAAAGAAAATGTAACGAGCATGCAGTTGCTACTATATTGTGATTGAGCGTGTTGTTCTGTGTGTTCCTGTGTTGCAGCCATGCGGCCGGCTATGAGAGCGACCCCAACAGCCCCATGGTGTACAGCTGCAGCACCCAGTACCGCATCCACACACACGGGGTCTTCAGGGGACTACAGGTGGGCTACCTCACCATCTCCCCATCCGACACCACACACCTCACCATCTCCCCATCCGACACCACACACCTCACCATCTCCCCATCCGACACCACACACCTCACCATCTCCCCATCCAACACCACACACCTCACCATCTCCCCATCCAACACCACACACCTCACCATCTCCCCATCCAACACCTCACCATCTCCCCATCCGACACCACACACCTCACCATCTCCCCATCCAACACCACACACCTCACCATCTCCCCATCCGACACCACACACCTCACCATCTCCCCATCCAACACCACACACCTCACCATCTCCCCATCCATCTCACCATCTCCCCATCCAACACCACACACCTCACCATCTCCCCATCCAACACCACACACCTCACCATCTCCCCATCCATCATACATCTCACCATCTCCCCATCCAACACCACACACCTCATCCTCTCCCCATCCGACACCACACACCTCACCATCTCCCCATCCAACACCACACACCTCACCATCTCCCCATCCATCATACATCTCACCATCTCCCCATCCAACACCACACACCTCACCCTCTCCCCATCCGACACCACACACCTCACCATCTCCCCATCCAACACCACACACCTCACTAGTATCTCCCTATCCGACAGTCAGAAGGTCATCCTTTCCCTCACCTTGACTGCTCCACTTTGTGTAATTGCAAGCTGAGTCAGAGAGAGATAACGTCTGAGAACGACAGAGAACATCCACTTTTTTTTGTGGAGCCTTGCACAAGGAGAGGGTTATGCAGGAGGAAGCAGATCCGAAACAGCTGAAGCATGTAAAAGGCATGCAAGGGTGAAAAGACCGAGAGGAATCACTTTCCACATCTCCATTAGCAATAAAGCTACGGTTTCTATGCGCCGGCTCCACGCTAATAAATCACTCGATCTTAATTAATGTCCGTCAGCGGCCTTAAAGGCCTGAGAGCAGACAGTCTCCAGACCCGGGCTCGTCGGAGAAAGGGACGCGTTTCATTTCATCCCTCATCCTTCACTCCTCTCCCTTTTCCCTTTTGCAGAGTTCCAAAGGGGAATGGATGAAGTATGACAAAGCCAAGGTTCAGTTACTCCATGCAGATAGATGCTTGACTGAACCTTTATCTAACATTTATTTAAAGGATTATAATATCAATATATCAACTAAGAAATTATTATATCAAAGCTCCCATATCAAATCTAATTCTAGGTCAAATTGTATTGGAACGAACCAGGACAGTGATGGTTTATTTGTAGGTGCAAAAAAAAGAACAAGGAAAAAAAGAACATGTTTTCCCAATGTATTTGTTAGCAACCCAACAGCACAGTGTGAAGCGAGCAGAGAGGAGCGTGTCACTGGAGCCTTGTGGGCTTGCTAGATAAGGAAGCCTGCTAGGGTCATAAAGTACTCAGGTCATTTGCTTATCAATAGCTGCTAACACTACTCATTACTGCCCCAGAGCCCAGAGAGACCATTACACCAAGCATCTCCTAATGAGGAACAGATGGGGAGTATGCTGTGTGTGTGCATGTGTGTGTGTGTGTGTGTGTGTGTGAATGGAGGTGTTACAGAGGGGTTGTTAGTGGGAGAGGGGCTAGGGGGCGAGCGGCTGGGTGAGGAAGGTAGGGGTATTCGAGGTGAGATAGAGGATATGGGGTGAGGGAGAGGCGAAGGAGAGAGGGGGGGGGGGGCGGGATGGGCGGAGGAGAGGGAGGGGAAGGGGCCCGGGTGGAAGGGAGAGAGGGAGCGCTAGAGAGGGCAGAGATGGGGTGAGAGCGAAGCCCGTGACTAACAGCTCACATTCAGAGAAGAACTCAGCAGCAGAGTAAAAGTGAGGGCTGGTTTTACTGCTAATTATAATATAATGAGGCCCTCATGCTCTCTAAGCACTCTGCGTTGTTAATGCAAATCACTAGGCCATATAAATGGTTATGTTATTAGTAGACTAATGTCTGTCTGTCGCCATTCTGTTTGGAATTGTTTGTGTGCGTGTTTGTGTATGTATGTGTGCATGTGTGTTTGTGTGTGTGCTTATGTGTGTGTGTTAATGTGTGTGTGTGTTTGTGTGCGTGTGTGTATTCTTCCAGGACGTAAGGAGGGTCCCAGGCATCACCCCTGCCATTGTCCGCTCCGAGACCAACGAGAAACGCCCATTCATGTGTGCGTACCCCGGGTGTAACAAGCGCTACTTCAAACTGTCCCATCTGCAGATGCACGGCAGGAAACACACAGGTGAGTTCAGGGGGGGACAGGAAGGAAGCACACAGGTAAGTGAGTTCAGGGGGGGGACAGGAAAGGTTGATTCACATTGTACCTTAGATGACATACTCTAGAGACCTGTGACATGTAACCCCTCTGTGCCCCCCCTCCCCCCCCCCCCCCCGTGCCCCCATCCCCCAGGAGAGAAACCCTACCCATGTGACTTCACAGACTGTGGACGTCGCTTCTCCAGATCAGACCAGCTCAAGAGACACCAGCGCAGACACACAGGTTTGCCCTCCATTCCTCTCTCTCTGTCTTTCCTTCCCTCCGTCCTACTTTCTTTGCTCCACCCATCCCCGGCCCCTGCAGGTGGCCTCTCTGACTTGTCTTTCTCTGTGTAATGTACACCCCGGTGCATACTAGCCCTTCTGAGGTGCGCCCCTCCAAGATCTCACTATTTAGGATTCAGTATGCTCCAAAGTAAATGCTAGCTTGAGGCCCAGCATGTTTTGGAATGGCTTCCCTCTCTCTCAGCCTCTGCTCTACTCCGTCTGTCTGTCTCTCTCTCCCTCTGAACGGGTGTGTGCGTGTCTGTGTGTGTCTGTGTGTGTGTGTGTTTAGGAGTTAAACCCTTCGAGTGTGAGACGTGTCAGAGAAAGTTCTCTCGTTCTGACCACCTTAAGACCCACACTCGGACTCATACAGGTAAAACAAGTGCGTAAACTTTTATATTTCCACATCTTCTCATCAGTTTATTACTTCACACAATGATGCCTTTTTATAAGAGACACAAAGGTGTTATACATTTCGATTTTTATCTTAATTATCTGCACCAGTCGTTAAAAAGTAAGCAAATGTTTCTGGGCTATAATTAGCCGAGCCATGTGAAAGTTACTGTAGATATGTGTCACATGGCTTACTCCCTCGTCCAATCTGAATTTGACATTCAAATAACTCCTTCATTCTCCCTCCCCCTCTTCTCTCTCCCCCGTTCCTCTCTCCATCTCCCAGGTGAGAAGCCCTTCAACTGCAGGTGGCCTAACTGCCAGAAGAAATTTGCCAGGTCAGACGAGCTGGTACGACACCACAACATGCACCAGAGAAACCTGACCAAGCTGCAGCTGGCCATCTGACCTTCTGCAGACACCACATCACGTCCTGCACGTTCCTTTGGAAGCCATTTCAGTTCCCATACGGGCAACACATTTGAATCACCCAGGATCAAATTTAGGCCACTCACACAAAGTTAGACCATTTGGTATTTGAGACGTGTATTTGACGTGTACGGCTTTCCTCCGACTCCCCCCCCCCCCCCCCCCCCCCGCCTCCTCAGCCGGGTAGAGGCCTCATATGTCATGATATTTCAAATGGAAGAAAATGTGTGTTCTTGCTTTGATGTAGATATGGTGTTTTTACTTTGAAACTGTTGTCGTCACTCGTTCAATTTTTTGACTTTATTTATTTTCCTTTCGTTTATGGATTAAAATATCGTTCACTGGAATTCTTTTTGGAGGGGGAGGGAGGTGAATGACGTGTCTGAAGTCTGAGTAACCGTGTTTCTGGGAGGAGCAGTACGCCGAATTATGTTGCTAAAGTTATACAGAACGCTTAGAACAGTTAGAAGAACACTTTGTTCCACATGGAACCCCATGGTTCAAGATTGAAAAAAACAAACAAGTTCCATCATCGGAAGCTGACGTTTGTACCCTGAACAGTTCTTTCTGACCTTGGTCAAATGGTTTTAAGTATGTACATTTGAAACGGTTCTATGTAGCGCCCTTCGATTAGTGTAGACCAGACCAGGCTGCCTCTGTTTCACCCTCCCTGAACCCTGGAACCTCTGACCAGGACAGCCACTCGGACACTTCTGTGGAACTGTCTGGAAATATTGATTCATTTGGGCAGTGGATTTGGGGGCTGTGAGTTAAGACAAATCTCCAGGTCAGTCAGGTCATGTGACCAACACCCTTTGGGTAGAGGTGTAAATAATAGTACAGAACCATTATGTTAAAGATAAAAAGCCTGTCCACCGTAAAATGTGACTTCACTATTAGTCTAGACTAGGCTTACTTCAATGGGTCTAGGAAATGCTTTTAAAATGTGTATTTCATGTCATAAAACACAACTGTCATGGCAAGTTTTTTCTGTAATGTGTAATAACTGCATAGTGGTTAATTTCTGCTGTTCCAACTTTATCATTCAATGTTTTTATACAGTATATATATACAGTATATATATATATACAGTATATTTATATATATATATGTGGATTCTGTTTTTAGCGGTTGTGGTTGTCATTTTTTTTACTGTCTCCCTCTGCACCCCCATAAAGAATTGAAATGTCGGAATGATCTTGGCCAGAAAATACTTGTATTAACAAACAAACTCTTGTTTTTCCAGAAAATAACTCACAATGTATTTCATAATGACTAGTTCTGATGGAAACCAACCCGCACCATCATCCACTCTGATCATTTGATCTCAGATTAGATTGGTGTGCACATTCCTGTGTCTTCCTCTAAAACATGGACGTGCTTCTTCTCAAACTCAGCTCTCACTAAAAGTGATAATCTGCCTTCAATCCTTTCCTGTCTCGCATATTGTGTAACATGCACTGAAACCAACTGACACTGACCATACTGCCCAACGCAACTCCTACATTTTCACACAGTTTTGTCAGAGAACGCTAGCCAAACTGATTGTAAATGGCCTAAACCAATTGTTCTCATTCTTTCCCCCCCCCACGTAGAATTAATGAATGCATTTATGTATTTTTTTTAAGAAATTACATTTTCCACTCCAAAGTGGTTATAGTTATGTAACATTGAGGTAAATCTAGTTGTTTTGATCCATTTGTTCCCCGTTCGGCTGGCCTTGCGGTGTAAATCACAGTGATTCCTGGTGCTATTACTCATGCAGAAACCCCCGCCGTATCTCAGCTGAGACCACGCTTCATCTCTGTCTCCCTGCTCTTTGAAGAGAGGTGGCTGGTCTTCGTAACGGTCGGGCCTTCCACTCGTACAGCTCACAAAGGAGACGCTATTAAAACCCCCCGAAAAAAACGGAGGGAGGGAAAAAAAGAGTGACGCTCCATTAGATATATGTTGCGGTTTGTGAGTACGTAAGGGGTCGGGACCGATATCTCAGTAGTTTACTGTTAAGACTAGCTAACCTGGGGTTTCATTTTTTTCCACACGCAGCATTTTGTCGTGGGCTACTTTTTGTCAAACGTTCTCGGCTTGGCTACCCTCCCGACGTCCCATCAGTCAGAGCCCTAGCCTGCGCTGGCTTTTTGGGTTGCCGGGCCGTTCGTCTGAAAGGTGCCTCTGTTGAGAATGACTTGGGCACAAGCGAGAAGAGATATGGAGGCCCTCCTCTGATCCAACTTTGACACACGCCAGATAAAGAAGAGAGATGAGGGCAGCCGTCTTGTGATGGTTTCAGATCAGAGGAGGTCTTGGAGAGGTCGACCCCTCATGTCACTTTGCCCAAACAACGAGCACCAGTTATCTGACGGACCCCAGTAGCATAAATACTGTAGAATACAGCGGAAATGGCCCAAAGAAGCAGTACAGCTTACCCAGAGAGAACGGCTGGGAAAATACCGTTTTGAGTCTTGGAAACTTTCCCAAAATCCTCCCAATCCCCACCCCATAGATTTAAAATAAGGTTTAATATTGCATCCCTGTGTCCACCACCCTCACCCTCCAGCTTGTCTGTCAGACTAGACGTGAAGGAGGAGAAATGATGGTACCTATTGAAGGAGAAACAGCAGGGGAAGGTAAAGGTTCAATACTGTTTGTTTATTTGGTTTGAGGTGAGGATTGGTGGCCCTTGACTTGGCTTAGCTACAGCCTCTCAGAGCTGAAGGAGGGGAAAGGGGATTTAAAGCATCAGCTGGGTAGTAAATCATACAGAGGTTCGTCAGCATTATACTCCTCTCTCCTGGCCCCTCCCTTCCTTTGGGGCCAAAGACATGTTCACCTGGGGGGGCGATCGAACTGGGACCGGGTCAGACAAGGGAGGTTAGAAAAGGGGGGGGGGAGAGAAAGAAAATAGGTGAGAGGAAACAGGGAGAAGGTGAGGAAGAGAGAGCTATCCTCTGGGAAGATGTTGTAATTTCAGGAAAGGATCCTGTAGATGTTTGGGTCCTGGTACAACTCAGCACTACCCAATCCTCTGGAGGCACACACACACACACACACACACACACACTCCTGTGGCTGTCCTGGCAGTACTCAGCCAGTTCCTCCAAAGGCTGCATTCCTTCAGCTGCTGTCAGAACCCTCCTTCCGTATCAGGGGAATCCAGAACATGCCTTGGGTCAAATTATTGAAGTTATTTGTAGTTTTGAGTCATCTTGTTATGTTTGTGAACGGAACACAGTCATTTAGAAGGAAACACTGCGGGGCACCTGTCATAAAAGTCGGTGTTAATCCAGGATGGCCTTTCATCAAGAGCTGAGAGCAGCTGACAGCGGTTGTGGCCCAGAGGAGAACAGCACAGGAGTGCATCTATGTGATATGCAGGCATGCTCTATCAGCCCACCAAGATATCCAACATGGATAGGGGGGTTGTAGGGGGAGTGAGGGGGGTAGGAGGTGTGCTCCTCCGCTGGCCTCTGAGAGGGAGTCAGAGTGGAGGCAGGTCTACCTGCTCGTACACCTGTGTGTTCTCCACACTTCTCTGTTCACAGAAAGACATTTGATAGAAGTGTTGCAATAACTTTGCTTTACAAAAATGGGGCGGCTGTGGCTCAGGGGGTAGAGAGGGTCGTCTGTTAATCGCAAGGTTGGCGGTTCGATCCCCGACTCCTCCCAGGCCATGTATCCTTGAGCAAGACTCTGAACCCCAAGTCGCTCCCGAATGGGCAGGCCGGTGCCTTGCATGGCTGCTCCGCCGCCGTCGGTATGTGTGAGTGTGACTAGTGAATGGGTGAATGAGAGGCAAAATTGTAAAGGGCTTTGAGTGCCGCTAAGGTAGAAAACGAGCTATATAAATGCAATCCATTTACAATGTAAGATTTAAGGTCAGGGTTAGGTTTAGGATGAATTCAGTAGGACTCAAACAACAGTGTTATGTTGCTATTAAAGACGATATCGATTGAGAATGAGCATTCACAGATGTAGACATAGACCTCACATCCATAAGCGTGTTGTATTTCCAAGTAATGTTGAGAATGGGCTGCATACGGTCTATCTTCACATGCTAAAGTGGCATGTACTGTATGCACACAAGCGTCACACGCACATTGTGCAGTTGTGCTGGCCTATGATGAGCCCTTTAGTGTTGATTTATCTCCTGGTCTTAGTGAGGGGAAGAGAGTGATCAGAGTCGTGGGCGTTGATTTAAATGCCTTTTTACTGTGTGCTGGTCTTTCTCAGGGCTGTAGTCTCCGATAAATTAGAGCTTCTAATGTCCAGCTTTTCCCTCTCTCTCCATCTCAATGTTATGCTCTTTCTTGTCTTTTACTTCTCTCTCTCACACACACACACACACATTGAGTACATACAGTGGCTGCATTAGACCTTCATACCTTAATAAAACTTTAAAAGCACGTCATTCAGCAGGCAGCGTCCATTTTGGATGAATCTTCTCTCTCTCAGTGATAAAACAGCAGGGTTTCCTGGCCAGCCTTTCCTGCAAGCACAGCACAGCCTGGTCTTTGAATAAAAACAATACGTTTATGTTGAAAGGTAAACATTTCTTGTCCAGCATCCGGTCCATGAAATATTCCCTCAATAAAAACATTCCCTGTTGTCTTGAATGATATGATCTAATGAAAACAGCAGTTTAAGACAAAATACTGCATGTATACATCAGCAAATACACCCTGGGACCCCACTCTGACACTAAAATAATTATTGTGTAGCCAATCTTTGAATTTGATTTACAGCTGAAGGAAAGCATTTTTCTTTTCATTGCCAAGACAGGAATCCATCAGTGTAGAAGACAATCTGGACGTAGGTGTTCTTCCCACACAGATTCATCTGGGGGGAATTGCAAGTCTTTTTTAGTAAGACTTGCAATTGGACGTTGCTTCAATAATAAAAGCGGCTAAAAGCGTCTGCTAAATTAATCAACTGTAAAACGCAAATCTTAATCAAACAATGTAGCATTACCCCTTGTGTGTGTATGTGTGTGTCTGTCTGTGCGTGTGTGTGCGTGTGTGTGTGTGTGCTTGTGTGTGTATTTGAATGTGTGTGTCAACTGGCATGTGCTCAAAATAACAGTCAACTCCTGTACATCAAGGCAACATCTCCCTCTAGTGAGCAATATACTATTTGGCTGTTCCTGTTTAGTCTCTGTGTAACTGGAAAAAAAAATATGGAAAAACTACACTGTCATCTAGAGGCTAAAAATGGAATGGCAGGACAACAAATTAGTGGAGTTTAATACATTTCAAACTGCTTGTTGCCCATTCATTCTACGTAGACCAATACCCCTCCCCTGTGGTGGTCTCTGTACCAGGCCAGGGCCAGGGATGCCAGAGGCACAGTTGACCCCAAACTCTCTCTTTCTCCCACCCCTCTACCCCCTCCACCCAGGGAGAGAAACGTGTGGAGTGTGTTTGTACAGCCAAGTATCAGATTCCATTCCATTCCACATCCATCACCTGTGAGACAGCGAGCAGGAAAAGCGATTGGTCGGCACCTGGTAAGGTCACGGGTTACGTGCAAGCCTGTCGGTCAGATTTATGACGTGTCAGCGAGCTTTGCGACCAAGGATCAGGGTCTGAAAACAAGAAATGTCTGGATGACGAAGCATTCACTTTCTCATACTGCGGGTCAGGGTGGATCTCCATCTTGGACTCCATCTTCTAAGAACCACGTCCTGGTGATGAGTGTAGTTGTCATGGATTTGATTATTTTTTCTGTGTCTAGTCATATTTTTAAACACAGAAGGAGGAGAGACCATGGAGGAAGTGCGTACCAATATTGACATATAGATATAGAGGGCCATATACATGTATGTATGAAATTCAAATACATTTAGGGGGCTGTATAGTTACATAGATATTGGAGACTGTATCAACATGTAGGAGGCTGTATCTAAGCCAGCCCCAGAGAGAGGCCTTCCCAGGCCTCCCAGCACCAGGGACAGCGGCCCAAGCCGCCTCACGGCCAGGCTATTCACCGTCCTTTCAAGCGGTTTCCCGCTTGCCATTCTGTGTTCGCTAATTAGCGCCCCGGTGCACAAAGGCTAAGTCGACAATCTCCGAAGGGGAGAGAGAGACTCCAGCCAGAGCGAGCGAGTGCCGGTTGCCGACTTATTGACTTATTGCCGGTTATTGACTGCAATCAAGTCAGTCACAAAAAGTTTCAGTTTTGTGCCTCAGGTGCACCCCTGGCTTCCACTCAGGGTCTTACGCGTGGACGACTATTTTGTTTTCTTTATAAAGTGTTTCTTTTTGCCAATTAAACGCACGTGTGTGCTTGTTCACTGTCCTTTTTCTCCACTCTCTTGAATTGATTGTCTGTCTCAGCCCTGCGTCTTGCTGTGCTCCTCCATCTCCCCCTTCCTTCCGTTTGATCTCCCACTATCCTGGCCTCCTTCCTCCATTCTATCCCCCCCATAAATATTTCCTTGCTTCATCTTCATCACTTGCTTATCTATCTTTTGTTCTCTATCTTCAAAATGTTTGTTCCCTCTCTTATCCCTTTTCTTTTCTCTCTCTCTATGTCTCTTTGTCTCTCTGTATGTCTCCCTCTCCCTCTCTCTCTCTCTCTCTCTCTCTCTCTCTCTCTCTCTCTCTCTCTCTCTCTCTCTCTCGCTCTCTCTCCCTCAATCTTCTCTTTCTATCCCTTGTTCCTCTATCCCTCTCTCTCAATCTCTCTCCATCCCTTCTCCATCGCTCTGTTCGCCTCTCTCACACCAGTGTGCTCTCATTCTGAGGCGATGCTGGACAGTGATGTTCCCCCTTGTCCACATGGGGGCAGTGTGAGTCCTCCTCTCAGAGCCTGCTCCCAGCAGCCCTGGGCAGGAGAGACTGTGAGGTCCCGGGGTTACATGTGAGTACGGACCTGCTGTTAGCCTATCAAATAAGCACAGCTTGGAAAAGAGATGGAGATTAATAATGAATGATGTGCATGGAGTTGTGTGTCAATTTTGATTATTTGGGTAGCTAGCACAGTATATTGTATATTTACTTCTTGATTCATGGCATAGAGCAGAGTAGCATCCAAGCAACTTCACACCTGCCGATCCACACTGCACATCCTGGGGTCCTGAGAAACACACCTGCCAACATGTAGCTTCACACAGTGTCCAGTTCTCAAGATAATCAAGACACAGACACATACACACACACACACAGAAGCGCACACAGATTCCTGCCTTCATAGTTAGATGTCATCGGAGAGGATTGTGTGGGATAGCTTGCTTGTACCTGCAGGACATTGCTTCAAACTACAACACGTACACACACACACACACACACACAGAGAGACACACACACACTTTGGTTGCATTTTGGGTCTCTAAACTGAACTGAGATCTAATTTACATGACAAATCATTCAGCCTTCTGTTTTAGCATATGGTCTAATCACTTCCAATGCTCTTGTCACATGTACTTTTCTAACTGTAAAGGCAGGAATCTGTGTGTGCGTGGCTCAATCATCTTAACCGCATCGCATGAAGTTGAAAAACGGCAGGTGTCTTGCTCTGGACTGAAGCATGCGCAGTGTCACGTGTGAAATTGTGTTTAGGTGAATAATTCACCTAAAAATAAATATAATATATAAACTTGTTTGCTGCCATGATGAGCAGCAATAAGCAATGGAGCAATGTATTTCGCGAGCTGCCAATGGGCGCTGTCTGTCTTTGACTTGATTATTGTTATTGTACACAACACTAGTTTAAATAAAGCAAAACTGCACACTTTAAAGAACCCTTAATCCCTGCAACACACATAACCCAGTAGCAGAGGTGGCAGACACAAAACCTTCATGTTAGCAAGTTAAATGACCCTGATGAGAGAGAAAGAGAGGGAAAGAGGGAGACAAAGACAGACTCACACAGTGACGTTGAGATAAAGCGTGATTGAAGAGTTAAACAGCAACATCACACTGCTTCTCCGACCCGCTATAAAACAGACAGCACGTGTGTGTGTGTGCGCGCGTGCGTGTATGTGTGTGTGTGCGTATGTGTCTTCCGCGAAGAAAGACACAAAAGTGGGAGCGTCGATATGCAGCCAAGTGAAATCTCTGGCTGGGTCTCGTCTTCCCTCCTCTGGTTCCTCTCCTGTTTGGAGGTCAGGGAGGTCAGCCTCCGCGACCAGGCTGGGATGAGAACAGACGCAGCATCACATCACAACACAGCCCAGCTCTCTACCCGAGGGAGCTCAGGCTGGAATATCAGGCATGCCTGCTTCTCGTTCCATCTCCCCGGCTCCCTCCCTCCCTCCCTCCGACCCTGGCCCGGTTGGACCAGGACAACAACATCCCATAATACTCGGACTCATCTGGAACACTTCCTGTTGTTTTCGCTGGGAAGTTTTCATGTCAGGGGCAGGTCAGAGGTGTTCTCTGGTCCCCTCGTGTGTGCTGGACACACTGGTCCCTCTTGCTGTTTCACCCCTCAAATCTGTCACCGTCTCTCTGTCTCTCCCTCTTTGTCTCTCTCGTTCGCTCTTGGTCTCCCTTTCACTCTCCGTGTGTTTGTCTCTCTCCTTGGGCGGACAGAGGGAAAGCTGTTATTGGAGGAATTGAAGGTTTCACTGGCTATCAGAATAATGAGTGTCATCCTGCTTATCAGCTCTCTCTCGGAGACACCGTCATTACTGATGTGTGATGGCCTGCTAAGGCATCACAGCATAGTTGTTTGTCTGTGTGTGTGTGTGTGTGTGAGTGTTTGAATGATAAATTGTTGAAATTAGTTGAAATGGCTGCTGGAATTTGATCATCCTGGAGTGAGTTCAAGAGAGTGAGAGGGGGGGGGGAGACAGAGAGAGAGAGAGAGAGAGAGAGAGAGAGAGAGAGAGAGAGAGAGAGAGAGAGAGAGAGAGAGAGAGAGAGAGAGAGAGAGAGAGAGAGAGAGAGAGAGAGAGAGAGAGAGAGAGAGAGAGAGAGACACATCTTTTCTGCTCGGCTGATTTGCCCTACATAAAGAGAGTCCGATATAATGATCAGAGATTGTGTGAGCCTGCTGACAGGAAGCAGGGATGAGGGATCCCTCCTAAGATCCAGCTCTCTGATACTTTCACCCACTCATCCATGTCTCCGTTCACATGACACAACCCATGCCAACCCCTGATGATATCAATCATTTTTCTTGTAGGAAGTGACATAGAAAGGTCTTATGCCGTATCCATAAGATCTCCGCGAATGTAATTCTTTTAAGAGTTCCCTTCTGCCAACGGCCATGACACGCTAGGACGATTCCTCTGGGTTGATGAACAGCACAACATCAACACCAACGCACTCCCGGACCGCTTTCCTCACAGTTGCTGACAATCCCTCACGGACGCCTCACCTTATTGACCATCTGCTTGTGTATGACGTCCAAGGTAGTCTCACCGCTGCTGTCTTCGGTGCTTGACGGAGTCTGGAGGGTCCCATCCGGCTCTGATTGAGTCTGTGGTCTTTTTTCCACGATCTCTCTAACGTGTGTTTGTGACTAATGCTGCCCCAGTCTGCGTCTCACACCCAGAGAGACCACCCCCCCCCCCCACCCCCCTGCCTGGACGCAACGCCAGGACACACAAGGCCTTCTGGGTGACCACGCTCGGCCCCTCTGGTCTCTCTGGGATGTGGGAAGCTGTCTGTCAAGAGCTGAGGAAGTTCACAGTCTAAATGGGTCTTTAATAGGAGGCTGTTAGCAGTGAGTCTGTGGTCCAGTACCACCCTGGGCTGACCTTCCCATCTCATCCTGTCAGACAGTTACAATCTCAGATTCCTCAGTGAGGGTCCAAAGGCAGTATGTGTGTGCTGTACATGTGTGTATGTACTGTATGTGTGTGTGTGTGTGAGGGTGTGTGTCTGTGTGTACCTCTATGCATTTATTGGTTGTATGCTAGTGTTTGCAGTTCTGCATGTGCATGTGTCTCGTTTGTGTGCGTGTACTGCGATTGTGCGTGTGTCTCAGTGTGTGTACTGTGTGTGTGTATGTCTGTGTGTGAGCGTGTGTGTATGCGCATATCTGAGTGTGTGTGGGGTTGTGTGTGTGTGCAATTATCCAGTCAGGGCAACATAGCAGAGCCGGGGGTGAGGGGTGGACGTGTTAATCATCCTGACCCCAGGAGGAGCTCCTCGTCTCCAGGCCTCTGGTCAGACAGGAGGCCCTCCTGGAGGCTGGGATCATCCAGCTCCACACTGAGTCTTGTACACACACACACACAGCCCCCTCCAACCCTCACACACACACAGCCCCCTCCAACCCTCACACACACACAGCCTCCTCCAACCCTCACACACACACACAGCCCCCTCCAACCCTCACACACACACACACACACAGCCCCCTACCACACATGCTCTCACACACACACAAGAACCCTCACTGGCCTGTCAGAGCGGTGACAGGAGAGAGAGAGAGAGAGAGAGAGAGAGAGAGAGAGTGAGAGAGAGAGAGAGAGAGAGAGAGAGAGAGAGAGAGAGAGAGAGAGAGAGAGAGAGAGAGAGAGAGAGAGCGAGAGAGAGAGAAAGGAGAGAGATTCTGGCAGCAAGAGGGAGAGACAGCAGGGGAATCACATGAGTGAGTGAAATGAAAGAGAGAAAAAGGAGAGAGAAAGAAAGAAAGGGAGAGAGGACATGAAAGAGAAAAGGAGAGAGGGACGGGGAAAGGGAAGGAGAGAGGTAGGGAGGGAGGGACCGAATCAGGTCCCCATCGAGGCGTTATATTAATTAAATGTCTTAAACAAACATGGCTGCTGTGTTTAGAGGCTGAGGAGCCGCTCCATCTGCCGTCTGTGTGTGTGTGTGTGTGGGGGGGGGGGGTTGTGTGCATGTGTCTGTGTGTGTGTGAGAGGGAGAGAGAGAGAGACGGGGGTAGGGTGGGGGCAGACAAGAAGAGTTGTAGTTAAAGTTCAGGAACACTGAGGAACAGATGGGCCTCCTGTCTCTGGGGACCAACGTTCTCCCTTCGCCCGCAGCCCTCTCTCTGTCACTCTCCCTGAGCCTCTCTCTAGCTCTCTCACTGTCTCCCTATGTCTCTCTCTCTCTCTCTCCCTTCGCCCGCAGCCCTCTCTCTGTCACTCTCCCTGAGCCTCTCTCTAGCTCTCTCACTGTCTCCCTATGTCACTCTCTCTCTCTCTCCCTTGGCCAGCAGCCCTTTCTCTCTCTGTCACTCTCCCTATGCCTCTCTCTAGCTCTCTCACTGTTTCCCTATGTCACTCTTTCTCTCTCTCTCTCCCTTGGCCAGCAGCCCTTTCTCTCTCTGTCACTCTGCCTATGCCTCTCTCTAGCTCTCTCACTGTCTCCCTATGTCACTCTTTCTCTCTCTCTCTCCCTTGGCCAGCAGCCCTTTCTCTCTCTGTCACTCTCCCTATGCCTCTCTCTATCTCACTCTCTCCCAATGTCACTCTCTCCCTATGTCGCTCTCTCTCTCTCCAAGCCACAAGGAGATGGAGGGAAGGGGAGAGGGAGGAGAGCGAGACAGGGAAAGAGAGGCAGCAGGAAAGAGAAAGTGAGGGATGAGAAAGAGAAGCACTGGTCGGCAAACAAGAGAGGAAGAAACATGTTAGAAAGGAACCAAGTCAGAAGGTTGCTCCTCTCTCCGCATTCAAGTGCTGTCTGATACAGGCTGATTCATCTGTGTGTGTGCGTGTGAGGGAGTTTGTGTGCGCGCGTGTGTCTTGCAAGGCAGAAGAGGCTAATTAGTTCCATGTAATCCCATTGACTGCAGCTCTGGAGTCTGTGTGTTCTCGTCTCCCCCAGGACACACCACTCAATAGACAGACAAACCCTTTCATTTACTTGATAGTAATTACATTCGGATTGAGCAAATTACATCTGATCTTTTCAATTCTCCTTTGATTACACAAATCATTTGCCGGGAGGCCCCAAGTGGAATAAGCCCACAGGAGCCATGAGTTTGTTGTTGTGACCATATAAGTCATGAGGGTAGAGGTCAGGTCAGTGAGGACGCTCAGGTAGGTTAGTATGATGTGTATTGATAATGATGCCTTTTACTGATAATGCTTCTGACGTAGTATATCTGAGTACATGGCTTGCAAGGTCTGCATTGATCTCGACGTCTGCACTCTATTGGTCCTCTATCAGTACTCTATCAATACTATCAGTCATTTATCAGTACTATTTCAGTCCTCTATCAGTGCTTTATCAGTCCTCTATCAATATTCTATCAGTGCCCTTTCAGTACTCTATCAGTGCTTTATCAGTCCTCTATCTAACCCTATCAGTTGGGCTCAACACCATCCCTGAGACACACCTGACAGCTCTTGGCTGCTTGTCTCTGATGATCCATTAGGCCTGTCAGGAGATAATGACGGCGTCTCCCTTTCTCCACCAGATGAGCCCGGGTGACATTCCTGCCATGGCCAACCCAGCAGAGCTTCTTTATATTCAAAGACAGCGGACACTTAAGCTGCTGTCAGAGCACGGACTGTTCTCTTTGTAGGAAACTAAGAAGTACTTTCACAGTGAAGAGCAGGGCTATTGTGATGGGCAGTAATTATCCACACGATCTCTATTATTTTGGGCCTGTTTTGTTCCGTCGAAAAAAATCATGCGAAACTTTCCGGCTTTCACAGCAACTCATGCCGTACAGCGCCTCGATAACATTTACCTCTCATGTATTTGCTATCTCTTTACATGTATTCATGATCGGTTATCTATGTATCTGCGTGTTTTAATGATTGTCATCCATATCTCTTTTCTTACCTACAGTTCTTGTGCAAAGTTGACCAACAGCAGACTCTAATACTGTCCCGGAGGATGCAAAGAAGTGTTGTGACACTGCACATCACAGACAGACAGAAAGAAAGGGAATATATGAATGCTGTGAACAACAGATGAGCTGTTCTGTATTAAAGGCAGTGCTAGAGGTCAGCCTGACACAAAAGGAACATAATTAGTGTCATACGTGGGAGTTAAACGACGCCAATTTACATGGGCCAGTCTTCTGTTGTCTCTGTCATTTCTTCTCGTGTGTTTTAATACCTCGTCATGTAGTGTACTGTTTCACTGCAGCCAGACACACACACACACACACACACACACACACCATTCCCGTGTTGACAGGGGCACACACACACATACCGTTCCTCGTGTTGACAGGGGGGTTGTTAGTTGTGTTTAAAATTACAATGAACAAAACCGATCATGCAGTCACCTTGTCACCTTGTCATGTCACCTCTCATAACAGCTCTCCTCCTCTCTGTCTCTCTCTTTCTTTATATCTAATGCACACACACGCGTGCACACACTTACTTTGGGGTATTGTTTCTTCAGATACGCATCACATCTTCACATACAGCCACACAAGTGCACACGCACACGCACACACACACCGACAAACACACCCTGCAATGTCTGGCTATTACTGCAATCTGCATGCTGCGTCTGCTAATAACGACTGAGGAAACAGGCATGACACTCAGCGTGTAGCAGTGACGTGCTCAGTAGACGATGAGAACACTTCTTGATAGACAGAATATTAAATGGCAGAAAAATGAAGCATCGGCCCCTATTATCACCCCCGCTCCCCTGCCATTAGCTTTTAGCTGAAACCCTGTTTCTGCCTATTCCAGGAGGGCAGACTGTGGAACTAATCAGATTGTGTGCGGAGACATTAGAGCTGCCTCCTGATCTGACCTCACTAACACGACCAGGGTTGCGCACAGACGCTCGAGCCCAGTCCAGTTTAATTCACTCACGTGACAATAGGTATTAAATAGCGAACGCTTTTACGGAACGGGCTACTGATATAAGCGTTAAAAACGCTGCATAGTTTTACTGGGTGAATAAGTTGGACGCAAACAGTGTTGTGTAGTTAAAAGCGCCCTGAAATGCAGGAATGTGCATTCGTTTTGTAGACGCAGAACAGCATTTTCTCTTACGTAGGCCTACCATATTGCTGAACATGAAGCTATCTCATAAAACACCAGGTTATCAGAGCTATTTTGTTGCAAAGGATAGCCCACAGCCTTACTTTCAACACTATCAACAGCATCTGATAATAGGATAACACAGTGGTGCTAACTGTGTTGTAGGCTGTACGAATATGATTCTTCTATAGCCTAGGCCTAAATATTTCACCCATAACTAAAAACAAGAGGCAAGTATTTCAGTAGGTCTACGATGTTGAGTATAATGCCGGCAGTGATGGTACCTGTGTTAACATATGTACAACATTTGTAGCGGCTAAATGGTATTCATCCATCACCAGTTCAGTGAACGGCTCCACGCAGCAGTGATAGACACTCTCGTCTCTGCAGTCAGGTCATTAACCTGCCATTAGCAAGGTCAGGATGGTTAGCAAGGTCAGTATGGTTAACACTAGCATGCTAGAGTCAGATCAGGTGTGGAGGGGAGCTGGGGGATGCTAACCTGAGTTGCGAACTTTGACTTACTGTCTGACAGTTGGATACTAGTGGGAATGTATTTATTTTATAGCCAATTCCCTGGCCTGAATACGTCCACTGCAAACATTGATCATATTCTTATGTTAGTGCATGTAAACCAGCAGATACTAGCCTATTTTAAAAGAAATAAAATGCATCATGACCGTTTTTATGATTTGAAATTGTCATTTATTATCACACTAGCATTTAATTATCACGGCAAACAATTACACTGCACTGAACTGTAAGTAGCCTAAAGCCTGCAAAAAGGTTTAAATAACAAAACCTGTAATTATTACTTGTGTAACGATCGTTAGGCCTATCATTCACGTGTTACTAAACCTAGTCACGTGAAAGTGAATGAGGTAAACAAATCTTTTCTGTTTCCTCTTCTGAGGCTATGCAGGTCACGTGAAAAATGATCCAAAGATTGCACCCCAAAGAAGGAACGAATCGTTCACCTCCTGACCGTGTCTTCGGGTTAAAGATTCGTTCATCTGCCGACCGTGTCTTCGGGCCAATGATTCGTTCATCTGCCGACCGTGTCTTCGGGTACGAGTCTTATATTAAAGATTCAAACTGATGCTTCTTCCACAAATCCGGCGCCAAGGGGGCCCCTACGGAGTCAGACTCGCTTTCTGTCAATATGGACTTGTGCCACTCACCATATTTGCATTTGGCTGCTTAAATAAGTGTCTGTTTTCTAGATTAATAAACAGAATCTCCACATATTCTCAAGTAGGTTAAAGTAGGTTAAGTAGGTTTAATTGGGCGAGATGTGAAAGCACTATGTAAACAAGCTAATCCTATTTACAGCATCATTGTCCACCATTTAATCCAGGCAGAACAAAACTATACAATCAAAATAACATTAATTTTCTCCCCATTTTTCCAAGTGATGAATTGAAATTAAATGAAATTGGGTTCTGTCCTTCAATTTATTTCCCTGACGGATGTAATTGAAAGAACCAATGTTGATGTGTTAGACCTAATCATAGAAGATGTGAAAAGAGGCACATACACACACAGACACACACACACACATTTCTCTCCACAGTGTGCAAAGAAGCAGGGGTCAGAGGTGTTGTGTTGTGTGAGAGTGGGATCCTCAGATGTAATAGGTCTGGAAATGAATCTAATGAAGGTCAGAGGTAGGATCCTTGTGCCTCCTCTGCTCTATTATGTCAATTACAGGCGGGTATATGCTCCTAGGGCACAATTGCTTGACTAACTGGATGAGCCTATTAACAAATGCTCTGGACGCCAGCATGTCTGTCAGGCAACCGAGATAGGGTGGTGGATGGAAGAACCATGTACTAATGATAGGGGGATTGGGTTGAGATATCGAGGGGAATTAGAGAGAGGGATCGGGGTGGTGGTGACAGGAGAGAGTGGAGCAGGGATACTCAAACATTTGATTAGTGTAAAGGTGCTTTATGAATGTGCCTGTGTTTGCAGTGACATTTCTGACAAGGGACAGTTAGGGAAATGCGACTCAATATTCTAGTTTGTGGTGACTACAGGAATATTAGGAAGATTTCATTGGTGTACTATATCAGGCCCAAAAGTCTGTTGCCTACATAAGTCCTAACCAGCACCACTTGTAAATGCATTCTCTCGACACTTTTTGATATTTTAGTATCATCCAGTGCCATTTTATGTACCTGTTTCTATGGATTCCAAAAAAGTCTCTCAGGCACCTTTGTGTGACGGCCCTCCCCTTTCCTGCGTTGCCATGCTGATTGGGTTGATTGGACACACCTGGACCCGGCGTGGTTTCAAGTACCTGCTCCAGGGATGGGGGTGGGAGAGGAGCGACCTGAGCTGACCACCAGCTTGTGAAAGTGTACCTTTGTCGTCCAAATGGTTAAACATTAAACCAGTACTAACCGTTCCAGTTGTGCCTACGTCTCTCTTCCTGATTACATCCGTGAGCCAGTTGTAACATCAGAATGTATTAGGACAGTGACGACATTACATGTGGATCATTTGACTAGCAAAACTTCATGTGACTTCACTTGATGATATACCACAAAGGAGGAAACTATTTTCAAACTCACCTGAGGAGGGAGCAGTCCTGGAAGGTGGCTAGTGACGTGGCTAGCAGTGTGAGCTCGGGTCACGTCCCCGAGGGAAATGAGCCCCAGCTGTCTCAGCAGCCTGAGCCGTCTGAACTCTGTGGACATGGAGACTCCATGCTGAGTCGAGGGCCTACCTGGAGGTGGGGACACTTGTGGAGGAGTGCCTTCCTGTACCTGCTCCCCCTACCCTTACCCCTCAACCTCCTGCTCCTACCAAGCCCAGGGGCAAAGTGTCTCAGGCCAAGAGGTTCCTGAACTTGCCCCAAGGATGCACCCAAATCAGGTCAGCCTCTCGCGGATGCGGCAAACTGTAGTGTACATGGAGCGATCGAAACATTCAAATGGAGCTAGAATGACGGGATACACACAGTCAGTCTAGCTGCAGGTGAATAGATACCTTCACACCGTTTTTAGGGTTCACTGCCTGGCCCCTGGCAACGACATTCTTTTCAAGCCCTATTTATATTCATTGCACAATGGCACGTGCAACAAAAGGAGGCCTGTCAAATTGTATGTTGATGTACTATTCATTCTGTAATGAAATGCAGCTTTTCTCATGATGTGATGAAGCTTAGACAAGTAGGGAGTGCTGCTAAACAGTATGCACCATTTCAACCCATAGTGAGGCAGGCAGCCAGTGAGTTTGTGGTACAGATAGTGCAGAATGAGAAGCAGGTCAGAATGCAGCCGCTGACAAACTCAGAAGAGACACTGGCTCAGGCCTTCAAGATGCTCAGCTCGGAGGACTGGTGAGGGTTCACACTGAGCAGACTCGTAACACTTAACTCTTGAACTGGTCTGAAGTGATTAGCCTAGATCTTCCTCCTACTTGTATATCCGTGTCTCGGCACACTCCTGCATTTGTCCTTCCTCAGCCACCGTAACGTAGCGGTTAGGACTGCTCAGCACCTGGAGGCCCTGACCGATGTCCTGGGGCCGTCTCATCTTCTGACGGGGAAGAGGGACCTGACGGGACACTTCCTGATCGCCGTCAGCAAACTGGCTCAGGACTCTGGACAGGATGTCAGGTGGGAGTTCCTCTGTGCTTTGCAAATGCAATGCTGTCATGCCATGCTGTAGTATGAGATTATGTAATACTACGATAGGATGTGACTGAAATCATATGGTACGCACTGTAGCTAATATAAAGATGCTTGTTTCCAAAAGGTTCCATGGACAGTAACATTCTGCAGAAGATCGCAGTTGACGACAACTTTCAAAAAATGTGGGAGAAATGTATCCCACTGAGCGAGAAAGAGTCCCTAAAAATGGTCATCTGCAAACTCAGAGCAAGGTAAATTAGTTTCTATTGTGAATGGTTATAGCCATGAACTGTTTTTAACCCCCAGATTGAGTCTGGTTTTGGAAAAACATGTTTTCCTTTTCTTTGTAGGAACCATTTGTAAAGGACTGCTGTTGTTTTGCTGTTGTCATAGCAAAAACTATGACACTCTTTGCAGCTGTGACATCCGTCAATGAAGAATTTGTCATTCAGTACGTTATGGACGTCTACTCTTTAACATTCTCTGATAAATACCCAACTGGGATGAAACAATGTATATAATGCATTATCTGCAACATCAATAAAAGTAATTTGTCAACTTGTTTCTTGATAATAAATGTAAATTATAATCAATAATTTTCTTGTTGGACATGCTGGCAAATAAGGGATACCAAACACATGTAATCACTCAATAAACAATAATCCCATATAGTGCAATGAATATTATTGTAAATTATGATGGTAATTATAATTTCTCAATCATCTTTAGGCAGAAACCTTTTGTCTGAGCCCAGTTGTAAAGGTAGCTTTAAGGGGACTATGTTTCCCGCATAGTAACGCCATGGCATGGCAATGTCTACATCGTATCGGATTTGGCTGTCAAAACAGATGCTGCCTATCTGTATGCCTGACTTCTCACTGGAATGCGTTAGCAACAGGAGAGAGGTGATATTAGGATGAGAAAAACGTTTACATCTGGAAAAGGGAAAAAAAATCCTCAACATCGAATGAGCTGTCAGTTGCAAACGTCACATTTGATTTTATAGACTCACATTTCGTTGTTTCCGTTTGGAAGCAGCTAGCTATCATTAACATAACTGTCTGGGTGTTTTAAAGTGTCACTTAGAGCATTCATCTATCGCACAAATGAATATTCATGTGAAAACCCCACACCCAAATTTCTTTAACAGAAAGAATTTTATGAAAATATGAAGGGGTGGGCAGAGTCTAAATTGTTTAGTTACACTTTCATGGTTCACTGGTGGCGGCCAATGCTAAGGTCAACGTGTCTTTGTCAGGGCAATCTCTCATCTGTGTAAACTGGCAGCTTCCACAGCACAGATATTTTGCTAGCTATAGGCTGTATTTTCATGCAAACAATGTAATACAACCAATTATTTTTGTAAATGGTGTTTTAAATCACACCATTATACCAATGGAACCTTACAACAATGAATTCGAATGTTTTCAAATAACATGCCAAACAAAATGTGAAATGTTTGATTTGCTATTCAATAATATGAGCAAATAGGTCAGGGGTTTGAATACTTCTGTAAGATGATATACTGTACATGTAGCAATGCAGTGCAGTGTATTTATTTGGAAAACATTTTGCTGCTAGCATACAGCATCAACAACATCCAGTCACTGCCAACTAATGATTCTTCTGATTGGAGCGTCGATGTGAGTGTGTTGAGGATTGACACAAACAGAGACATGGAGGTCAGGCTCATGAGCACACACACACACACACACACACAGATACAGAGACACACACACAGGCACACACACGCAGACACACATGCCTCTCCCCTTTGCTAGGGCCTGATGGAGGTGTCAGGGAGGAAGACTGAGATCATGTCTAGCAGCAGATCAGCTCCTATAACCCCATTGAGGGTGATCTACTTGTTAATTTCTAGCGCCATGGAAACCAGCCATGATTGACAGGTTAAATAGCAGAACACATTTGCTGGCACAATGGGCCCCAGTGGGGTGCCCCCCCCCCCCCCCCCCCTTCTTTCCTTGGTGATGAGGTAAGCGCTCCTGCAGTCTCCTGGAACCTGATACTCACTTCTGCAAAACAGGTGCACAAGTTGGGGGCCTATTTGTTCATTTGTTGGCCTACACACAGTTGCAGACCCAGCCCTACAGAGACTCTCAGACGAGCGTCTGGGCCTACACACCCACACCCGCACACACACACACATACATACTGACACACAAGCAAAGAAGCCTATCCGCAGGGGGAAGATGACCCTGGTGGCAGAGAGACACGCCCCCCAGCTTTGAGGGCTTGTTCCTGCATGTCACAGTCCTAGCTGCTGCCATGGACACAATGCAGACACATCTCCCTCTCTACCTCCTTACCTCAGCGCTCTCTCCCACCTCCTGTTCCTACAGGCACACACACACAACACACGACACACACACACACACCATGCACACACACACTACCCTCATCCACGCAACATACTCATCCTGCTCCTGGAGCCAGATGCCCAGTTGTCATTCCCCCCCCCTCCCCTCCCCCCTCCCTCCCCCATCTCAGAGTGCCAGCATGTGAAATCTCAGATGACTCTCACCTGGAGGCTCTTGGGCCTCGTAACAGCTGTAGGTTCATGATTACCTCCCCTGGCTCTACCTGCCCCCCCCCCCCCACCCTCGCCCACACACAACCCACAGATGAACCCCCCCCCTCCCCAGACACCTTGGTCCCCCCGAAGCCCGACAGAGCCCAAGACCACCACCACATCAATCGCCTGTCAATCCTCCCCAACCGTAACCACGGGTCACTGGAGGGGAGGAGTGGAGGGGATAAGGAGGGAGCAGGGGCCCGGAAGGGTAGGCCGGGGCTGGGTAGGGGGAGCAGGGGGAGGATAGTGAAGGGGGTAGGGTGGGGGAGGATAGTGATGGAGGTGGGGGGGGACAGTGATGGAGGCGGCTGGAGGGGACGATAGTGATGGAGGTTGGGAGAGAATAGTGATGGAGGCGGGGGGAGGACAGTGATGGAGGTGAGGGAAGTGGAGGATAGTTATGGAGGTGGGTGGAGGATAGGGATGGAGGTGGGTGGAGGATAGGGATGGAAGTGGAGAAGGTTGGGGTGGAGGTGGGGGGAGGATAGTGATGGAGGGGGGAGTATAGTGATGGAGGTGGGGGGAGGATAGTGATGGAGGGGGGAGGATAGTGATGGAGGTGGGGGGAGGATAGTGATGGAGGTGGGGGGAGGATAGTGATGGAGGTGTGGGGACGGGGGACATGAGGGAGGGGGTTGCTCATGGTTCAGATTAATTGCTACATAACGCAAAAGGGAAAGATCATTATTTGTGCTTCCCTGTCATCGCTGGAGAGACGATGACCTCATTAACTCGCAGCTTGTACACAATTCAATTACCCAGATATGGAAAATACATTTCTGATTGCTTTGGAGACCCCAACTCGATTTATCTCTATTTCAAATGTATATGGGGGGGCTGTTGGTGTGTGTGGGGGGATGAAAGACAAATAGAGTGAGGGAGAGAGGGGGGGGCATGGGAGTAAACAAATGTGGGCTTTGTAAATGTTCTTCTCCTGTTTGGTCAGGTTCTTTCTCTCTGAAAACTAAATAGTCCACCTTCACTGTTATTATTACACCCTGACCCTACCTCTAACCATGACCCTACCTTACCCTGACCCTACCTTTAACCCTGACCTTACCTCTAACTGTGACCCTCCCTCTAACCCTAGCTCCAACCCTGACTCTACCTCTAACCCTGACCTGTAGGCTGTTTCTAGATAGATATCGCTGAGTCAAAGGAGCATCAGACATCAGACATCTGTGAACATTTAATGTTTCCAATTATGTTTTTGAAACCACAGGTACTGTAAACTCCCAACAACCTGTGACAATCTATCAGGATGAGTATGGAAGCTAGAGAGAGCTGAACTCCTATCGGTACCGCTGGGCTTATGTCCCATCACTCTAATGACATTAGGTTTGCTTAATCTAAAGGTCAATAGGTTTAGCCTAACCTGGATGCTAATGGCTTCCTGGTTATTAAAGAAAGTCGTTTCCTCTGCTAAATATAACTTGGGGGCTGCATAATACACACATAACATACTGTAATCTCATCTGAATGGTCACAGTGTGTGTGTGTGTGTGTGTATGTGTGTGTGTGTGTGTGTGTGTGTGTGTATGTGTGTGTGTGTGTGTGTGTGTATGTGTGTGCTCCACCATGATAATACCTAGCTCAGTGAGATAGAACATTACATTATTGTGGCACACTGGGTTCAAAGACAGAAAGATTGAGACAAAGAGAATGAAAGATGGTAGAGAGCGAGAGATGGGTGGAGAGGAGGCAAGAGAGACAGAAGGGTGAGAGTGAGAGAGGCAGGAGAGACAGAAGGGTGAGAGTGAGAGAGAGTGTGTGTAATAGGATTACATCTGTTAACATCATGTGAGATAAGATCACAGTTTGAGGGCAGCACTCCTGGGGAAGAGGTGGGGGTGGGTGAAGCTAGGAGCATCCATCCATCCATCCATCTTTCCTTCCCTATGGGAACCTGACTTACAGGCATGTTGGGGGAATAGGGGGGAGTGGGGTGGAAAGAGAGAGAGAGAGAGAGAGAGAGAGAGAGAGAGAGAGAGAGAGAGCCTCCAGGCGTTAACCTAATTTGTGCCAGCGGCCTTTTCTTCAAAAGGAGAGGATGAGAGGGGAAAGGAGGGGAAGGGAGAGGAAAAGAGGGGAGAAGAGAAGAGGGAGAGGAGGGAAGGGGAGGGTAGGGGAGTGAAGGGAAGAGGAGAGGGGGGGAGGAGGGGGGAGGAGCGGAGGGGGTTGTCTCTAGAGAGCATCAGATCCCTAGGCTCATTTCCATGCCAGATCTAATAGAAATGTTTGGCTTGCTCTCTTAATTAAACATCAGACCCATTTATTTTCCCCAAGCTTGGTGATCTTTACTTACACACATACATAAACAATAACAGACACACACACACACACGCACGCAGGTATAAAAACGCATACAAGCACACAGGCATGCACAGACATTTACATACATATATTGTCTACAATTAGAAATAAATATATTGATAAACCTTTATTTATTGATAAATATTGATAGATAAAAATGAAATAATCCCAAGAAATGTGGATGAAGAAGCATACACTAAATTACTAAAGACTAAATAGTTTTTCTCATGTGTTTAAATATGACCGACTGTAATTACAGTAGAATTATTTTTCTTCAATATTTGCAGACACGATTTGCATATGGGTCTATTCTGAAAACAAACAAATCTGCCAGGAGAAAGAAAGTCAAATTAATGGAGCAGCTCCTGTTTTGTCTGTTTAAACCCCATTAAATGATATTGTTGAACTAAAACAATAGTTGTGCTAATCATGCTGTGTGCATATGCATACTGATTTCCCAAGAGAGATGGAGAGATGGAGGACGGGAGGAGTGAATTCTAGCAACACATTCATTCTCTGTGTTAATCAGACTCTGAAAGGGGCTGCCCTGCAGAATTAAAATGTAAAAACTGTTTGATTTTGAATCAGGGTTCCATCTACCGTCCGTCTCCCCCAAATTGGCTTTCTTCTCTGGAAAAGATGCTTAAACTTAATTAAGCACTCACCGGGTTTACAGTGCCTGAATTAAAATATATGGCCCCGATGGTGTAGCTATCAGGGGAGGGAGCTGCAGGGATGGCTAATGGGCGGACAGAGATTCATGATGCAAGACGACAGGGGCGTTTGGGCGGCTAACCCTGTCATTCACGCTTGTGCCTGCCTGTAGTACCTCTCTGGACCGCTAGGGGCGCTGGAGCGCTGTGCAGACTGGGAGGCCACTCATGTGAGGGGGTAGTTGTGACCTTTCCAGATGCATCCTGAATAATGGATGGCAGGATGTGCTCATGTCTTTCTATGAAACACACGCACACGCACGTACACAAACACAAGCACACAACATTGTACGCTTTGAGCCTCCTACTTTTAACCAACTTCTCCGGAAAACAATCTCCCGTGACTTCAAGAGAACATGAGAAGGTCAAAGGGCGTGCTGTCTTCTCTAACTGAGAAATTCATCAGTGTACATGAAAGGTTCTGGCTGAATATGCTAAAGTGAATCTAAGCAGGGTATCAAGGTAAGATCCCCATGTGATTTTCAAGCTAACAGGACTGTCTGTCTTTGAAACCCTCCCTGGCATCTTTTATGAAAGACACAACTGGAAACAGAGCCAGAGCCAATGGCGTTGAGGGATGTCTGCTGAGAGGAAGTGAGCGTACCGTACATCCTGTCAGGCTCTGTGACTAACACTGGGTCTCCAGGGGCAACGGTTCTCTGACCAATGAGATGGAAACTGCTTTGGTTAAGAAATGAAACAGACTTTTTTTCTTCTGTTCAATGCCCAAAGGGGAACAGATATTTGAACATGGATAATTAGGGCCATCCACTTGTGATTCGCATTTCAAATATCATACATATTCAAACTGGGTTGTAATTGGCAAAGTACCCTTCAAATAACTTTTCAGGCTTGAACTAAGTCACTCCAATACCAGTGTTTGTGTTCTGTTTACTTAACACTATGACATTACACTCAAGAAACTACTCTATGGTTACAGGTGAGGGTGTGTCTGTGTGGAGGTGGTAGTGGTAGTATGGTCCTGGTTTGAGGGTTAGACACACAGAAACCCAACCCAGACTGCTGTCCTACTCCTGCTGTGAGGCTTGACGATCGACCAGTAGGATCTGAACGAAAGGTGGCTCGACCACATGCAAATGCTCCCTGAAAAAAGGCATTACGTTAATTGGCGGTTGTGAAAGTGCTAGTATTTTACATGAAGGGTCCAGGAGAAATAAAACGTCCCTGCTTCAAAGCCGGCCATCTTTCACACACTTGAGGAAATGCAAATCAACAAGATTAAGGTTAATGTATCATCAAGTTCCGCACCACATTAAATTTATGTCTTAATAACCTCAACACTTCTATCATTTGATTCATGTCTTTACATACAGTCTGTAATAGTGCGATATCTCACACATAATTCATTCGTCATTTTTCAACGGCAAATTAGTTATGTCATCTTTATAAGTGGAGAAAGAAATGGTGAATGAAAGGCTTGTAGGTAGCACTGAGAGAGAGAGAGAGAGAGAGAGAGAGAGGGAAAGGGAAAGAGAAAAAGAGAGAGGGGAGGGGAAGGGGGAGGGAAGGGGGCCTAGAGAAAAGGAAAGAGAGAAAGAGAAGGGGAGGGAGAGGGGGGAGAGAGAGAGAGAGAGAGAGAGAGAGAGAGAGAGAGAGAGAGAGAGAGAGAGAGTGGGGGAGGGCATGGAATTGCTTGTTCCATGTGCAGTGTGATAGTTCAGAAAGCTCAAACCAGAACGTTTTTACCTGCGCATGACTTCCTGTGGCAGACACAGTTCTTCTTCTACTGATGGACAGCTGGTGCAGCGGTGCCATCCCGCCTTCTGCACATGGCAGCATTTTCCTCGTATTACATTTTTAAGATCCTCAGCAAATGTGGGCTTAATGTGACCGCATGGCAAACCTTTCTGTAATTACCAAACCTGGGTTATCAGTGTGTGCAAACAGTTACATTTCAGTTGCTCCTAAACTGCTTTGTAAGGCTTTTCTTTCTCTGCCCTCCTCTTCCCTTCCTCCCCCCCCCCCCCTTTTCTCATTTACCCAATTGACCTTGACTGCGCCTGTGTGCCAGTACCGTCCTGCCAACATCCCACACCTCTTCTCCTCACCCTGTCCCCCCCCCCCTTCATCTACCCATCCTCCCCCCGGCCTGCATCATCAACCCCCCCACACACACCCGTGTCCTCCCTGTCTCCCCCCAGCACCTGTCTGCAGACCACCCTCGCCGTGTCTCCCTTTGTCCTCCTCGTGTGTCTCCTCTCCCTTGTCCTCCCTCTGTCCCCCTCTTTCCCCCCCCCAACACTCTCCCTTGCCCTCCCTCTCTCCCCTCCTCCCTCTCTCCCCCTCTCCCCCAGTCCTCGCCCTCTTCCTCCCCCCTCTCCCACGCTCCAAGGTTTAAAGTCCCATCAACAAAATGATCCTGGAATCCTGATAATGTGAGAGACACTGCCCGATGCGGAGGCTGCCGCATTCAAATATTAATATTCAAATTAAAATAGAATTTATTACATTATCTCGCTCCTCAGACCGACTGTAATTTTTATTGGAGCGGTTTGATTTACATAGACACTGTAATAAAACCAGTCCATGGTCATTAAATTAGCCTGGCTTGAATAATTAGATACTCATCTTAAACTGAGAAGCGTTTGTAAAAGATAACCGTATGCTGAGCCATTCAAGTCACTTCCAAATTCACATCTCTTCTCACACACACACACACTCACACACACGCAAGCACACACACTGAGTGGTCTAAGAAGCCACTACTCTGTCCATAGTACCAGAGAGCACTTAAGCGCCCCAAACCTTTTTGGTCTGACCTTCCAAGTTTCCAACCTTGACACATTTGTTCGAGACACACAGTAACCTTCCAAAGCTCTAAGTTGTTGTGGTGCCACTCATATAGAAATGTATCCCAAATGTAAGGTTGTGTAAAGTAATCATTTCCCTTCCCTGTGGAGAAGACGGTGTGCGTGATCCATTAATTCAGTGGGTGCCATTGAAAACAATGTACCCACGCAGATTTCCAACCAGGACACACAGCCCCCCGACTTAAACAAAGGCGGTGCCGTTTTCCGCTCGTCTCAAAGGTCAACGTTCACCTTTTTCATCGACGCCCGAATTTAATTCAATCAAAGGCTGCACCGTGTCATTTTCTCTTCTCCGAGATGTAAAGACGACGGGCGGGCGTCGTCAGAGCGAAGGATAAAATAGCAACCGCTTGACCCTTGACCCCTGGCGCTCGGCGCTCTCTTCCCCCTTCCGTGTTGCCGTCGACAGCGCCAGCTCCTCAGTGTCCGGGCCTCTCAGACGAGACAAGGCATGTTCACGGCTATAACAAATGCTGACAACTACCTAGTAATTAGATGACGGCAATTTCCCTGAATGGACTTTAATTACGGGGGGGGGGACAGTAGTCTGCTATTGTGTTGGTGGAGCGGAGGGGTGGCGGCGGCGGCGGCGGCGGGGGAGGCGTCCCACATAAGGGCTGAGGAGAGATGAGAGACGGAGGTAAAGAGCTGTCACCCAGCCCCCTGCTGCGATGGGTAGGAGCTGCGGGTCATTATCAGGTGAGTCTTAATCACTGACCTGCAGTAAGCTATTAATTGTAATCCTGCGAATTAAAGATAATTCTAATTAGCCCGCGCTGGGGTGTATAACTCATGTGTTGCTGCTTGGGGCCGACATGAGAAATCAGAGAGAGAAGGATGAGAGGAGAGAATGGGGGAGATGGACATTTGAATATTAGACTGCTCCCTAAGCTCTGGGGTCTCTGATAGGAGCTAGTAATGAGGACTATCCGTTAACACTAAACCCATCATGATTTTATTATTATGATCATAATTGCACTCCACTTTCTTCAACCATCCATCTTTTCTCGATTGTATTCTCTCCCCGCTTTCAAACCTGAATCCCACTTCAGTCATGTAACACTGCGGTGCTGAAACGCGTCAAACTTTCAAACAGCAGCATGGTTCAGAATACTTTTGGAACCGACCAAATGTTCCAGCATGTCTAGTGTCAGCTGACTGTTCCTGGACTCTGTCCCTCTGAACAGCAGTGGTTCTGCCCCTGCACCATCATGGCGGAAATCCAGAAGCTGTTTTTATAGTTTCATAAATATTTACTGAGCGTACCTGCACTAACCCTTGTAGGAGAGGACTCTTTGCCACGCAATCCAGCCCACACATACACACCTACACACACACACACACCTACATGCACTCACAAACACACACCTACACCCACTCAGAAAGGACAGATCCAGGGCTAAATGTTCCAGCTTCTATGGATTTAAACATCTAGCCTGAGTCAGAACTGTTCCTCTGGGTCTGGTCAGAGCCCTTTACAGCTCACTACCCCGCCGCCATCAAGGTCAGGCTGCTCCAAAATACAGTTTACTTATACACACGAAACACGCACACACACGCAAACACACACACACAGTGAGTCCATTGGGAGAGCTGGAGTTGCTATACAGGTTCTGGCACGCAGGCCTGCCTTGCTTAGCTTTGGGGTCAGAACACAGTTAGTCTCATGATAGAGAACTATTAAACATATCCAGGAGGTTGTGTATGTACAGGTGCGGCAAATATTCTTCAACTTATGGTATGTGTCATGTAAGGTAATACTTTACCTTGCAGTAAAGGTAAAGTATTCGTCAGACTACTGTTTTGGGGTGTGGAGAAAGAGTTGTTTCAGTATCATTTCTATAATAAGAGAAATTCTTATAATAAGAGTGAAGGAAACATCCAACATTTTTCCCCCCTGGTGACTATGCCTCAGGTAATTAAAACACTGTATAATCTGAAACTGTTTTAATTTTATTCATGCCTATCTCCCCTCCTTCATCTCATTCAGCTCACTGGCAGAGCCTGTCAAACAGAGAAATGATAGGACATAAAACGTTGCTAATCACCTTGGGGTTCAGAGAGAGGGTGAGCCGCCAGCAGGGATGAAGGAAATCTAACTATCAGAACCCGTAATTAAGAGGTTGACGGGAGACAATGGTGCCTCTGACACAGTGTTAGCAGGCTGGATAAATGTCTCCCTCACAACAGGAGGATCTCAGAGGTGGGAGAGTGTGTGTGTGTGTGTGTGCTTGTGTGTGAACGTGCCTTCGTGCCTTCAATGTGGGTGGGTGTCTGTGTGCATGCACGCTTGTGTGTGTGTCTGTGTGTGTTAGTCGAGTGGGCAGCGAAAATGGTGAGGACAGTGTAAATGACGGAGTGATTTAATCAAGAGGAACGTCTATTGGGAGCCAGAGCAGCGTTTCACAGTGTAGCAGAGTGTGAGGCCTGTCCTGCCCAGCCCTCAGCCTCCAGCCCAGCCTCAAGCCCCAGCCTCCTTCTCCAGCCTCTATCCCAGCCTCCTGCTCTAGCCTCTAGCCCAGCCTCCAACCCAGTCTCCAGTCCAGCCTCCAACATGCTACGTTGGACCTTTCTTGATACATTGCCAGGGCCTGTTCTTTGCAGAGTCCATACTGTATACTTACCCCAGCCGTAAGGAAAGTGCCTCCTTACGGAAAAACTCAATAAGCAGATTACCGTAATAATCCAATTTGATTTAAAACCTCTCATATTTCCGGAGTGGTGAATGTTGATTAAATTGAGTGAATTTAATGTAATTTGGGCTATAAAAGTATTAATGAGGCTAGCGGTGGGATTCTAAAGGGGTCAGGAGTCAGGCGGAGAGGACGTGTTTATTACTCTGTGTAAATCTACCTCCACTATGGATCCATCACCCTGCTTAGCTGATCTGATGCCCAGGAGAGGAGGGCCCGGCCTGGGAGGTCTTGGATCAGGCACTTCCCTCTTCTCCCTCATTCTTAATTTTCTATCCAGTACCTTCTCTACTTCTCCTATTACTCTATCGTCTTCTCTTCTCCTTTTCTGTTGTCTTACTATCATCTTTTCTCCTGTCCTGTCCTCTCCTCCAGGGGCACTTCCACAGAGGGCCAGATGGAGGCCAGAGCCCTCCTCTTTGAAGCTGCGCCTACCCACTGGCCACCCCACTCTTCAATTACATTTTGAGAGTTTTTGGTCAAATTCGGTCAAATTCACGTCAAAAATGTCTTCACTAGAAACACAATCTTTTTGTTTATAATTGTTGTACACAAACAAACAAATTGAGGAAAACAGAAAGTATTTTATTTGAGCTTTTAATAAATTGATTAAACGATAAACCACTAGAGAAATGTCATGCAGTTTGCATTTGTTGCGTTAGCTCCTGATTTGCAACACACACAAAATATTCAATTTGCAGAGGAAAATTGTTCTAGTATAATCCCCCAGCTACAGCGGTATGCATCTTGTGAAAGGGAGATGCGGGGGGCTGCTGCCTGCGTCCAGCCATGTTAATGAACTTCTCATCTTCTCACTTCTCCTTTTAATCACTACAGTAAAACGGAGCCAATCACACTGGGCCCTTGCTGACATTTTCAAGCTTCCCCCCTTCCTCCCCCCTTCTCTCCCTGTCTCCCCCTTCTCCTCCCCATCCTCCCCCATATCCCCCGCTCTCCCCACATCCTCCCCCCTTCCTCCCCCCTTCTCTCCCTGTCTCCCCCTTCTCCTCCCCATCCTCCCCCATATCCCCCGCTCTCCCCACATCTTCCCCCTTCCTCCCCCCTTCTCTCCCTGTCTCCCCCTTCTCCTCCCCATCCTCCCCCATATCCCCCGCTCTCCCCACATCTTCCCCCCTTCCTCCCCCCTTCTCTCCCTGTCTCCCCCTTCTCCTCCCCATCCTCCCCCATATCCCCCGCTCTCCCCAACATCTTCCCCCCTTCCTCTCCCCTTCTCTCCCTGTCTCCCCCTTCTCCTCCCCACCCCCCCCCCTCTCCCCCTGTCTCCCCACATCTTCCCCCCTTCCTCTCCCCTTCTCTCCCTGTCTCCCCCTTCTTCTCCCCCCCCCCCCCCTCCCCCTGTCTCCCCCGTCTGCTCTACTTGTGAGAAACAAATGGCCGTGGTCGACCACGCAGGCGATCAGGACACAAGGTTTTTTTCTTCTGGGTTTTTCTTCCAGCCGAGCCATTACTTCTGTCAGCAGCCATTTCTAAATTGAAAAATCTGAAACAATAAATGATGGGGAAGCAGTTAATAACTGTTAAGAAATCACATTTGGAAAATTGCGTTTAAGCAATAACCTTTTCTCCCTGTAATTAAATGACAGAAAGGTCTCCGCTTTTAATTAAGTCAGCAATTTATAGTTATGAAGCCATACTTCACTATGCAGATTAGAGCCTGATAGGTCACAGAACATTCTGACTGCTTTTTTAGTGCAGCTGATCTGGTAATTACTCTGCTGCTTGCCAGTGACCACACTCAACCTCCCACTCTGGAATCTAGCTTCACAAACACACGTCACACACACACTTCCATATGGACACGCACACACGCAGCAAGAGACAAACACACACAAATTCATTCTGAGACACGTACACACACTGCCCTTATGGCAGTACGCACACAGACACACACGCAGACACATGCACACACACATTACTCTTCATGCCTACACGCAAACACACAACCACTACTCTTCATGTCAACACACACTAATCCTCATGTCAGCACACACACAGACGACTCCCCATGCCAACACCCACACACACCACTCCTCATGTCAACACACACACTACCCTCATGCCAACACACACACCACCCAACACACACACACACACCCACACACACCACTCCTCATGTCAACACACACACTACCCTCATGCCAACACATACACCACCAACACACACACACACACACATACACTAACCTTCATGCCAACACACACACACACACACACTACTCATCATGCCAACACACATACACTTATTTCATGCCAACACACAGACACACACATTTCCCTTAATGCCAGCACACACACATAAACACACACGCACACTCACACACACACCTCCTCAGGCTCTGTGATTCAGGGTTAGTCAACATTCTGTCACAACTGTGCCAAGCAGCTTTAAATTCAAATGGATTTCAAAATGACAAGCATCAGTAGAGGAAATAATGCTGTGAGTGTATGTGTGTGTGTGTCTGTTTGAATATCTGTGTGTCCATGTTACTGTAATGTGTGTATACTGTATGTGTAAATACTCAATAACAACAACGTTCATAGTGTATTGTGAATTACAGTGTGCTTGTTTGTTTATGTGTTGCATGTCTTTGTCTGTGTGTGGAATTAATGTGTGTGGTAGGATTTCATCTGTGTGTGGTATTAATAGTTATGTGTGTGGTATGAATTCATCTATATGTAGAGTTGGAATGGCCCTGGCAGGGAAATACATAATTGTATTGTAAAAGGGACTTTCCACCCGGCTCTGAGCTGTTACAGGCTTGGTTATGCTTTATGGAGAGCAGAAATGCTAATGTTGCTGCACTTATAAACATAGGAAGGCGTTTCATCTTTAATTTATTCCTCCTGGTTGAGTTACGAGGCCCATGCTTTGCTTTTCTGGGCAAAAACAAGGCTTCATTAATACTCGCCTTCACAGTACATTTAACTGAACCATGGAACACATTGATTATACAATCGCAGAGGGCTTTTGGGTTGAAATGCGTATATTTAAAAAATTCATCCACCACATTAAATCCTGTCTTCCTGACTGCGTAGAGCTTTAACAGGGCATTTCTTCCCAAAGAAAGCTGCAGCTGAATAATAGTGCGGTATAGCAGGGTGTTAATTCAACATTGTGGTGGCCTCTGGGAACGTCACATTCATTAAGGGACATGACGGCTTCCCCCAGCAGATCTGTGGGTTTAAAACCTGGCAAGGCCCCAACACTTCATCTGAGAGCTTCGAGCTGTGTTTTGATGTGGCCTTGCTAATTGTCTAGGGTTAAGGCTGAGCAAATGTGATGAACAGGACTGAGAGAAGAGCGCAGTGAACAGTGCCAACCAGGCCAGACGTATCCATCGCGACTTATGTCAACCATCTTCGAGAGATCGTTCGTCCGATTGTCGATTTGAATGTAGCTTTACGTGTTTTGATGTGGATCGCGTTGTTTCCTTGGTTGTGTGAGCAAGCACACACATTTACACCTCTCGATTTACATCCCCTGTGAGCGTGCTCCCCAGACAACCACAAGAATCCATTTCCTTGCAACTTGGAGGAAACTGGAAAGGTCCATGCGTCCCGATGTTCCACAGACGGTTCCACAGCCTTCCTCCTCAATGTGACTGTGGAGACATGACAGAGGCAGCACACTTGCTTGGCTGTGGACTGTCAGAGGCAGCACACGGGTTGTGGGCTGTTAGAAGCAGCAGACTGGCCTGGCTGTGGGCTGTTAAAGGCAGTAGACTGCCTGTTTGTAGACTGTTAGAGGCAGCAGACTGGCCTGGCAGTGGACTGGCCTGGTTGTAGACTGTTAGAGGCAGCAGACTGGCCTGGCTGTGGGCTGACAGAGGCAACAGACTGGCCTGGTTGTAGACTGTTAGAGGCAGCAGACTGGCCTGGCTGTGGGCTGACAGAAGCAGCAGACTGGCCTGATTGTAGACTGTTAGAGGCAGCAGACTGGCCTGCAGTGGCTAGACTTAGAGGCAGCAGACTGGCCTGGCAGTGGGCTGACAGAGGCAGCAGACTGGCCTGGCTGTGGGCTGACAGAGGCAGCAGAGCTGCTGCAGCTGGCACACACCACGGCATGGGCGTTAGGCACCATATGGGCCATCCCAAAGCTCATCATGTCTTCCTTCAGATTCTCAGCTCCCATGATCACTGGCCAACAGAGCGTTGCAGGGCGACACCAGGAGAGGAGAGAAGAGGAGGAGGGAGGAGAAGAGGGGAGAGGAGAGGTAAGGAGGAGGGAGGAGAAGAGGGGAGAGGAGAGATGAGAGGTAAGGAGGAGGGAGGAGAAGAGGGGAGAGGAGAGATGAGAGGTAAGGAGGAGGGAGGAGAAGAGGGGAGAGATGAGAGGTAAGGAGGAGGGAGGAGAAGAGGGGAGAGATGAGAGGTGAGGAGGAGGGAGGAGAAGAGGGGAGAGGAGAGCAGGGGAGAGATGAGAGGTGAGGAGGAGGGAGGAGACAAGGGGAGAGGAGGAGAGAGAAAAGGGAGAGCAGGGGAGAGGAGAAGGGAGGAGTAAATAGGACAGGAGAGGATGGGAGAGGGAGAGCAAGGTAGAGAAGAGGAGAGATGAGAGAAGAGGACAAGGGAGGAGAGAAGAGGAGGGGAGGGCAGGGGAGAGAAGAGATGAGAGGGGAGTAGAAGAAAGAAGAGGAGCAGTGAAGTGAGGAGAAGAGAGGAGAGGTAGGATGAGAGGAGAACAGAGGAAAACAGGAGAAGAGGAGGGGAGAGGAGAGACATTTGATTGTAGGGATGATCCCTGATGGTGCGGTTTAGATGTGAAGCTGTTGAGAAGATGCATCTCCCCCTACTCCAACCGGCCCCAGATGGAAAATAAGAAATGAAACTCAACATTTCTTATTGAACCAAAAACAAAACATGGCACCCATCAAAATAGCCTCATTCCACAAAACACACACACACACAGCTGAGACACGGAGCTGGGACAGTCTCCAAGCACACACACACACACACACACCTTCCAGACGTCTGATTTTGCTTTCCCACTACAGGGGTGCTGTGCTCTTCTGAGCAGCCGCCAGCGCTGGGCCAGGATGGCCCAGGCGGGGAGGACGCCCAGACACCAGGCAGACTGGGGCTGCGTGCTTGCGGACGGAGCACATCTGGGCCTGTTGGAGCGCGGAGCGACCGGGATGCAGGCTGGCAGGAACAGCTGGACTAGCTGGTGCCGGAGCCCAACCTGACTGATAAGATCAGAAGGCCCATATGCTGACGAGCTACACACACATCCGTGCTCGCACGCGGCTACGCACACCCTTACACGCGCTCACTTGTGCTCACACACACCCGCATACGCTCAGGAGGTTGCTCGCCAGACGAGCCACTCGACAGAAACGCCTCACAGACTTACAGACATGTTGTAGCTTCACACAGAGCTTCTATTAGACGTGTACACTAGTAACTTCATACAGATCTGCTGTCAGACATGTAGTAACTTCATACATACCTGCTGTCAGACATGTAGTAACTTCACACAGACCTGCTGTCAGACATGTAGTAACTTCATACAGACCTGCTGTCAGACATGTAGTAACTTCATACAGACCTGCTGTCAGACATGTAGTAACTTCATACAGACCTGCTGTCAGACATGTAGTAACTTCATACAGACCTGCTGTCAGACATGTAGTAACTTCATACAGACCTGCTGTCAGACATGTAGTAACTTCATACAGACCTGCTGTCAGACATGTAGTAACTTCATACATACCTGCTGTCAGACATGTAGTAACTTCACACAGACCTGCTGTCAGACATGTAGTAACTTCATACAGACCTGCTGTCAGACATGTAGTAACTTCATACAGACCTGCTGTCAGACATGTAGTAACTTCACACAGACCTGCTGTCAGACATGTAGTAACTTCATACAGACCTGCTGTCAGACATGTAGTAACTTCATACAGACCTGCTGTCAGACATGTAGTAACTTCATACAGACCTGCTGTCAGACATGTAGTAACTTCATACAGACCTGCTGTCAGACATGTAGTAACTTCACACAGACCTGCTGTCAGACATGTAGTAACTTCATACAGACCTGCTGTCAGACATGTAGTAACTTCATACAGACCTGCTGTCAGACATGTAGTAACTTCATACAGACCTGCTGTCAGACATGTAGTAACTTCATACAGACCTGCTGTCAGACATGTAGGCTCTTTACTGGACAGAAGACACAGCCCTCAGACTTCCATCATCATGAAGCAGAACCCCAGTCCGGTGAGAGGCAGCCCTACGTTGGTCCAGCGCGCACAAGTGTCCCCCTACTGTTGGATCACGAGAAGGCTCTCTGGACTAGGGGGCTAGTAGTAGATGTTTGAGGCATCATGCACATTTTGACACTGAGATGCCTTGACGGAGTGATTAGTCTCACTCCTTTCAGCAAAGAATGCGTGTCACAGTAGACGTTGAACCCATGACCTTGGTGCTGCCAGCCCCATCACCGTGTTTAACCCACTGGGTTCAAGCCCCATCGTCGATGTCAGGTCAAAGCAGACTCTGGATCAGTCCTCCCAAACTGAGCTATTCTCTGTGCTTTGCAGACAGGCACCTCCATCACCACCTCACCGCCGCTTGCGGGGTCCTCTCTACCACAACATTACCTTGGATTAATTACGACAGTGTGTAATTAATGGGATTCCCAGGCCCCTGTGGTTCCACTGTGCTAAGGTCAACTATGGGTAGGGTTAGAGAGCGCACACTCCAGCAAACTGTCGAGAGTTGGCATAAAGGTTTTTAGAGTCACGGCCATGTTTGTTGATGTCCCTTAGTCTGTCTTCGTTTGTGCGTTTGTTTAGACTTGTCACACACAACAGTTGCCCAACACTAGGACACATTCCTGGTGCATGCAAATGAACTTGGCTCCTGAAGGTAATTCTCATCAAATGACGTCTCTATTTTAGCGAGGTGAGCCGAGGCTAGCATAAGCCATCGCAGTCATCACATTCACTCATCACATTCATCACACGACATCACATAACAGCTGTCACGAGACCAGGTCGTTTGACTACCATGAGCACCTTGAACAAGGCTGTTCCCACAATGCCATGGACAAGAAACTGTAATAATAAACAACAAACGAATGAAAGGCTCGTAGCTTGTGTTTCTGTGCCTGTCCAGCAGCAGCAGCCGAGGAGGGCAGTTGAGGTTTCTGTGTAGCTCCACAACGCTCTGCTCGTGTCTCTCTCGTTTCCCTTCTTCCTCCGACCGCGTCTCCTTCCCGTCTCTCTTTCTACATCCCCCCTTCGTTTTTGGGGTCGGCGGGGCCTGGACGCTTCATTAGGCCCCGTGTCTGGTTCTTTGTCTCGGCTTTGTTTTGCGCTAGGCTTGGTGCCCTTGGTGACATCCAGCATCTTGGCTGAGATGGAAATGGAACTACACTCAGCATATTTTCCTCTTGACGCTCTCCCCCCCCACTAACTCCCTCCTTTGTGGCAACCCCCCACCCCCACCCCAACCCCCCCACCCTCCAGACACACAATCCTTTCCATCACTTTCAAAACAGCCCTCCCCCCTCCACAACAGACAACAAGAAAAAATAACTCTTCAAATTCAGTCATATTGTCGGTGTGTTTATGTGTGTGTGTGCATCTGTGTGCGTGTGTGTGTTTAGGTAGGTAGGCAGGCACTTTATTGATCCCCAAGGGGAAACTGTGGTGTCGTGGCAGGCAAGAAGAGGAAATATGAATAGGTTACCAGTACAAAACACTTAACACACAACATAAATAATAAAACATTGATTAATAATAATAAACACAACTGGTAGGCCCAAACTAAGGCAACCAAGTTATCTCTACATGCCTCACCACAGCACCAGAACACCACACCATGCTTGTATGTGTGTGTCTGTGTGTGTGTGTGTGTGTGTGTGTGTGTGTGTGTGTGTGTGTGCCAGTCAGTTTTGTCACAGTGTCTGTAACCACCTGTCACCACTACACACCCACGCAGACACACATACATATGCACAATGACATTTACCCTGTAGAGCAGACACACACAACGAGTTCTACTGGAGCAAAAGGTGCTGAATGAGCTAGACATGTCTTCTCATTTCAAGTGAGCACGTGAGTGGGTGAGCAGAGTTTGCTGAGGAAAAACACGTTTCGCGGTACAAAGGCATTCCGAGAGGTGTTTTAGGGGGAAAGGCAGTTTGGGAGGCTAGGAGGGAGGAGCTTTATAAGGTAAGAAGGTAGCGTAAGAGGGAGAGAGCAGAGGAGGAGTGTGGGATGTGTGGGGGCCGCGGGCACATCTGCCTGCTCCTGTGCTGCAGCGCTGGAGAGACCGGGGGTGGTGCTAGAGCATATGCTGCCTGGCAGGTGGGTCAGCTTTTGTTCCAACTCCTCCTCCTGCTCCTCCTTTTTCCCTCTTCCTTCTTCTCCTCTGGCTGCCTGCTCTTCCTCCTCTGGCGGCCCTCCTCTCCTCCATCCTTTCCTCCCTGCTCTCCTCCAGGGGTCTGGCAGCTGAAGAGGTCCCTGATCTGGGCTGCCCTTCCTGACCTGGAGGAGACTCAACCCACCATAAATCACACATTAGACGGCAGAAACCTCTTTTCACTTGGAGCGCTTTACACGCACCTGAGCTGAGGCTGTTTACTAGATGCAGTCATCAACTCGCCACACAATGGTGACATCGTCGGGCTGGTGGGAGCAAAGTAGTAGTGCTATGACAGTATGGATGGCTGCTCTAATGGAAGCGCAGGATGGAGAGGCAGAAAATGATGGAGCTCTGGTGGTGCAAACTTGTACAATAAATGCCATCAGTTTTTGGGTGTCAACATGAACGTGTTCCTCTACTTTTCTTACCATCAGAGGTAGCAGACTAAGGTACCAGACAGGGGTACAGAGGTAGAAGACTGAGGCACTAGATGGAGGTAGTAGACTGAGGTACAAAAGTTGCAGACTGAGGCAGCAGACTGAGGCAGCAGACTGAAGTACAGAGGTAGCAGACTGAGGCAACACACCGAGGCAGCAGACTGAGGTAGCAGACTGAGGCAGCAGACCGAAGTACAGAGGTAGCAGACTGAGGCAGCACACCGAGGCAGCAGACTGAGGTAACAGACTGAGGCAGCAGACTGAAGTACAGAGGTAGCAGACTGAGGCAGCAGACTGAGGCAGCAGACTGAGGCAGCAGACTGAGTTAGCAGACTGACGCAGCAGACTGAGGAAGAGTAGCAGACTGAGGCAACAGACTGATGTACAAAGGTGGATTCATATTGAGGTAGTATTCACCTTTGTCTTCTGTCTCTTCCATCATGTAATGTGCCTCAGTATGACTTTGATTTGACATAGATATTACATATTTGGGAAATGGACTTTGTACAATTTCATTGATCTGAACGATGACACACCAATGAAATTGTAAGTAAAATAACCAGAAACTCATGATTAACATATTGAATTTGCCAAGGCCATTAGTGAGAATTACAAACTTTAATTGAAAAATGTATAGAGATAGAGAGAAAGAGAAAGAGGGAGGCGAGAGAGCAAGAGTGAGAAAGACTGTGTGTCCAGTGAAAAAATGTATTTATTAATTGCCTTTTCTTATAGCAGGGCGTGTTTATTAGTGGGTGAAATAAAGATTAACCTTTCAAGCAGGACTGACATTTTCCTCTTCCCCCTAAATGCAGAATTAATGCACATCTTATAATCATTAGTTTAATTTCCAGGATGGAACTGGTTCTGATACTGGCTGTTGAACTGTTACAGATCTTTCATCCTCTCAGGTTGTTGTGCCTGGCACAGAAGAGTTCCGTTTTTTTGGGGGGGGTGGTGTGAATAATTCATTAAGAATTATTAGCCATGCATGGAGCCCTTCATTGAGCCCTGGAGTAGGTTATTTTCCAGGGTCTGACAGGCAATCAAAGTTCTTATCAGTGCAGAAAATTTGCTATTTAGAAATATTCTGTACTCACAACAATTAGGTACCAGTGGATTGGCAGGTGGGGGGAGAGAGCAGAGTAAATTGGGTAGGGGAAAAGAGAGAGGGCGAGCAAGAGAGAGAGACAGAGACAGACAGAGAGAGAGAGAGAGAGAGAGAGCGACACGGTAGTCTGGGTTCACACAGAGACATCCGTATCAAGGTTTCAACCTTGTTTTTGTCTGGAGTGAGGGGGTGATAATAGGCTTGGTTACACCAACAAACAACAGTAACAGTCCCATAGACCATATCTGCAGATGTAAGGTGACTCGAGGATATGACTCTGTAGTAATAGCTTTTGACATACAATAGTGGCTTCTGCCTCAACCATCTCTCTCTCTCTTTCACAAACACACACACACACAGTAGGCCTACACACACACACACACTCTTTTGCACACACACAAGGGAGTGTTTTGCATCTAAGCCTAAACACATCCTTGCCGTCTGCAAGACGGCTACCCCGTGTGGCCTGTGTCTTTAACACGCCGGACAGTAATATGGCTTGTGAGGAAAACACGGCTCCATTAAGACTTCACTCCCACCCCTTTCTGACCCTCATTAAACACATGGCCAGTCTTGTTAAAATACAAGCCAGATTTGCGCTTAATGATCTCGAAAGAAATGTAATTGACTGTGTATTACCATCCAAATGGACTCACAGGCAACCGCGATGTTTACTGTCTGACGCACGGCTGATGAGCTTGCAACCCGGGCCGGGTTGATGAAGGAACGGTTTGACCGGACATGTTCCCGAGGGGATGGGGGTCATGACTTCCCGGTTCATTATTTGCTGTGGAATTAATTGATCCTGTAAAACTGTGAAGTTGTGTGCAAATGTTTGTCTAGACAAGGGGTTTGCGTTTCACAGCACCCCGTTTCCCAAAGTCGTGGGACAAAATCAGTTTAGTTACCAAAATATTACTATTTCCTACTCGGAGTTCTGTTTGCTGTGGTTTACCCTCCGTCGTGTTTCATCATTAAGGCGCTGTTCTTTCAGCACCATGCGCTCTGGTTGGACTTCATGAACGTTCCCGTCTCGAAAGGCTCTGGGAGTTGAGTTCGAGGGCGTGTCTGTAAATGATGTGATGATAAACATGTCACTATTGTCAGGCTTACATTAGGCTAATATGGCAGACCTACATACGACTCTGACCAGCCAATGTGCGTGTGAGTGGGTGGAGGACTGCTGGACTTCCCACGTCATGAGTCCACATTGTATATGCATGATTCTTTACAATTATACACACCATCCCTGCTGTAGGCCTATATGCGCATGTATTAGATGTCAAATCAGGTCGTGAAGATTTTCGAATAGTCGAACCATATGTATCTGAATCACATTATCAAATAGCTTATTTGAAAACAATTTCAGACATGCCGTTATATTATGTGTTGTGTATTACGTGTTAATTTTAGCAATCACAATCCTAAAATTGCAAATTAACTAGATTTACAACAAAAAATTTAAATCACACAGCCTTGTCCGAGTGTGTCTGTTTTTTAGTCTCACACTGTAGAAGTCAGAAATTGAATCAGGCCGTTAAACCGCTAGAGGGCGATCAAGCACAGTACAGGTTTCAGTGCATTGCAGACTGGCATGAGACACGGACAGTAAGCTGTTGAATGGATTGATGGATAATTTACCTTCCGATGATACTGAACAACTGCACAGCAGTTTAAGCCTAAATGTTATTTCTAAATGTGAGCCAGTTTGTAATAGTGTCGAACCTGCAGTTCAGCTGCATTATTGACCCCTAATCATCTCCAGTTAAGATATAAGAACATGTTTCGTAAAAAAAAAATGGTTACATTGAAAAACCACAGTTAACCGTTAGGCCCATTGAGCAGTTACACACAGGATCTCATTTTAGAATGTTTTTCTAAAAAGGGGGCTGCTGACGAAACAGCCAAGGGGCCTTGGAGTAGAAACATTGTGTTCACAAAACAAGTGGACTGCGTTTTCACCCACAAAGCTGTTTACTTTTGTATAAGAAGTATTGATCTTTTCATTTCATTAAGCTCCCGTGGCACAACTGGAAACATCTACCAAGCCTGTAGCTCACACTGGGGAGGCCGATTTTTCTCTTACATTTGTATTCACTTTAACAAGAATGTGGGGTTGGAGACCAACTATAGATTTGACTGATCTACACACCGTGTGGTAAACTTTATTGCTGGATTCCTCGACGTGTTGTTTCACTCCCCTTTCTCCATTTTTACGTAAACAACTTACCCAAACACTAGCCTACTAACTACTGTAGACTAGTATCGGGCCTAGCACATCATTTTGGATGATATATCATCTCAATTTAGTGTAGGCTACGTTATATTTTTTTCATATATCAATTACGTCGGAATAATATGTAAACAAACATTAATGGATGGGACATACTCCCGTGTGTGTGCGGGTGTAATTGTGCGTGTGTGTGTGCCCGCGCGCGCGTGGGTGCGTGTGTTTATTTGTTTGCGACCGGATCTGATCTCTAGGTTGTGCCTGAAACTAAGTTATCCATACTGCGTGCCAACAAAAGCTAACACATAGGCTATATGTTGGTGTGTTTCTCTGACATCGTGATACATCTAAGACTCGCCTCCGAAAATGTGCATTCATTCCAACGGCTCTCTCCACACACTCCCTAGAACAGTGACAGAGAACGTATTCAGCTGTCTCTTAGTCATACACAATTTTTCATTTTTTATTTAAGTATGCTGTACCTATAAATGTATAAATAAGAAAGTACATTTAATACCAGTGATTCTGTGCTCTAAAATTAAACTTCCTCTAAGGGGAAACTGCCTATGTGGGTGACATGATGGCAACTTGGACTGGTTTAATCTCTGTTTAGTGTTATCTCTGTTTACTTGCAACTGCACTACATTCCAAGTTCAGATTATTATAGCCTATGGAGTAATTTGATTGTCATGAACTGTTGTAAGGTACAGCCTCCATTCAAATGCTCTCAGCCTAACACTAACTAAAGACTTAATTTTTGAAGACTGAAGTTTACGTTTTATTTTATTAAAACAATCTGATCATACACTATGTTTTATGTACTGGTATCAATTAATTGCACGAGGTTTACATTGTTTCGATTTATAATTGATAGCATGTATTTACAAACGTCTACATATTTGCATTGGCCTACATTAAAGTTGTCAGGTGATCGAATACGTGCACATTATACGTATGAAAATGTTCTATTTATGCATTCATTGGTCAATTTCACTATTAAAATAATTAAATAACTATTTAATTTAAACTAACTGTTTAGCTGTTGAAAAGAAAATGTGCTACAGCCTCTTGTCACACGCTCTGACCGTCTCTCAACGTTCGAGTTATGCAGTCACGCTAACGCGTTGTGACTGCTCCTCTCTCTTGTGACAAAGTCTTACAGCTGCATCGAAATCAATAGACGTCAAAGAAATATGAAAACAATCATGATGGGGAACTTAAATCCTGCCTCCAAGCATGTACAGCTAATGAAAAACGTGCCCTTATTCTCAAGGCAACGGACTGATTCAACCCCAACTTTTGTCAAACTGTATTTCTTTACCTTATTCGGTTTTCCCACAGATGAGGGCAGCCAGACGCATCTGTTGGGTTTGTAGAGTAATTTGTAATTGCTGCCCTTCATGTGGTGTACAGCTTTGAACCGACTTTAATTAAAAGCATAATTAAGGGCCGGTCTTAAGCAAGACCATAAGCAGATGGTTTTCTGTCAACAATAGACGTTTTGAGGACTTCATAAACCAACTTGACACAATAGACAGCGTCTATTCATGCTTATTCAAAGAGAAAACAAAAACCTGCTTCTGAAAATTCACATGTTCACACTACAATAAATAGAAACTTGTGCGATGCACATATTTCAAAATACAAATAAATAGAGATGTCAATAAAAGTAAAGTAGCCTATACTAGAGTATACTAGAGAGTATGCCTCATTCAATGTCCCACATTGACAAACAAGGTTTGTTACATTTTGATTTACATACTCTGTGTGCAGTATTTACTTCATGACTGTTAAACTGCATTGTGGTGTCATTTCTGGAATACATGAGGCAAGTTCTGATATCTTGCTGTCACCCACGTAATAGTGTACATAGTGAGTTTATTGTTGTGTTACAAGGGAATAACATTTGATCATATCATAAAATGTATCAATTGTTCATGTATTAAGAAATATACTTATTTTAACATAGGCTCGTGCTAAATCCTTGTATCCTATATGACTTTCAAGTCTGATCTGAGCAATCTGTCTATGTTCTCATTCTCTAGCTGTAAAATGGTCAATAATTAGATTGGCACACATCTTTATTTCACACACCTTTGTTTCCTGATGGATATGATAAACATGTTTCTCCAAGTGACACTTGCACGCAGACACACACACTCAAACACACACACACATACGCACACGCACGCACACACACACACACACACACACACACATACGCACACTCACACACACGCACACACACACACACACACACACACACGCTGTGCTTTCCAGAGCTCTCTCTGCTGGGAGGCAGCACCTGGATAGGGAGAGGGAATTAGCATTGATATGGATTTAGTTGAAATGCAATCTTTTAAATCTTCGCAAGATGCGGGTGCAAAATAATTACAGTCTCAGCAAATTGCCAAGAGGTCAGTGTCTCCATGGATCCAACATGCTGATTCACTGACTATAGACGGTACAGCAAGAAGAAAGGGGCCCGCAGTGTGAGACTGCTACTGCAGTGTTAATGGGGAGAGTCGCTGGGGAGCAGGAAGGGTACGCTTGGGAGAAAAAACTAATTCAGTGCTCAACGTAGGCCGAACTTGGGTCTGCTTTGTGTTATTACTGAGTCTAATTTAGGGGAATGGACTCATATCTAATGAGGAGACGCCAGCCTGTGCTTTGGGCTTCACTCTGCTTTGTGCTGCTCTGCATGAGGACAGATGATTTGTTCCTAGTCAGCTAGAAAACATATTATTTCAAGTTTGTGTTACGAGACTATGAGAGACATTGTCTGTGGATGACAGCGCATAGTGAGTTTATGAAGCCAATCTCTTCTGTTAAGACCACTATTATTATAGGCAGGGTACATTCCATTTCCTTTACTGGGGGGCCTGTTGACTTATATCTATAAGCCTATTCATTTTTGACAAAGAAAACTATTGATTTCTAAGGATCCCTTTTGAAGATTACTTTCGGAGTTTGAAAATGGGCCATTAACATATTCTCAACCACCAACTGGTTCTGGTGAACATGCTGCCACATGTAGGAAGGCAAGGATAGTTGAGGTTGAGTCTGCAACATGTGAAGACTGAGGATGATAGAGAAAGAGACAGAGAGACAGAGAGACAGAGAACCAGAGAGACAGAGAGACAGAGAGACAGAGAGACAGAGAGACAGAGAGACAGAGAGACAGAGAGACAGAGGGACAGAGAGACAGAGAGACAGAGAGACAGAGAGACAGAGAGACAGAGAGACAGAGAGACAGAGAGACAGAGAGACAGACAACCAAAAGTATAAAGCATGCAGTTAACAGGCCAAAACGTTGGTGAGGACCTTTCCTGTGTAGATTTATAAAATAAACAACGTATTTTTCCTGAGGGCCTGTACGTAAAGCACCATGTATGGAGTCATTAGAACAACCGGCATGAACACATGACACCTGTCTGATGCCTGCATTTACTGATCATAAAAAGAGAGAGGGAAGGAAACAGCCTTTTATGGAAGTGGAATCTGGAATGGGTGGTTTATGTAGTTCATTGGGTTTGGGAATGTGTTTGGAAGGCGTGTATTTTCATACCAGTTTATTTACAGACGGCTGACTACATTTATAGTGTGTGCCGAATATCCTGCATAGAAAATAATTGTATTTAGTGCAGAAGAAGAGAGAGCATAGCAGTAGAATACAGGAATAAACTATAGGGCAGAATTCTTAACAAGAAAAATACTGAACACTGTTTAATACCATCATCAGCTTTGATGGGAACAAATGGCTGATGGTATTGAGTCTACACCTTCTGTGCTGGGCCTTAGTGAAGAATACCATTCCGCATGCTAGCCCAGAGTGCTCCAACAACAGCGCAGCGTCTATGTGTGTATTTAGGCAAATCAAATGTTATCTGACACGTGTGGGGGATATCATTAGTCAAATCGTATCGAACAATGCAAATCATGATCGGTACAACATGCGTATAATCCACTTGGATATGATTAATTACTCGAGTTATGGCCATTAATGTCGGACCGTGCAGAGGATGTAGGCTACCGTGAGATTTTATAAGCACGCTGGCTCGGCGTAGGACGTCCCCGTTGAGACAGATCAGTTTACGCAAGGAGATGGATTCTCATTTGTCTTGTCAAGACGTCTAACGTCCTCGTTAGCGCGCCTCTCCCCGCTTGTTAGCTCACAGCTTGCCATGTATCTGCGCTAAACTTCCCACTGTCGAACAACGCGGATCAACATCAGTCCATGGATGTAGTTTTTCCATACAATTTGACTCAACATTGGTGCACGATACATCAAAATAAATGTCGATGCCGAGTGTTTGGCAGGTGTCTGTCTCAGAGGCTCATCCGCGTCTATATTTAATCGTATTACAAGGGTCATGGAGTAAGAGCAAATCCCCGTTACTTAATTTATATTGGCCAATTTAAAGGCAGTAGGCAAATGAACAAGACGGGCGACAGGAGACATTTCCATGAATACTATGGAGTAGAGAATTCGGTGGAGGGCTCTAACTAGAACCTGCACGTTTTTATATGTTCTGTTTTAAGTAAATTAAGAAATGTTGTTATGTGAACGAGGTGAGTGAAGTCTTAGGCTAATGACGGAACTGCAGACTTTCCGCTCCGTGAGCTTTCAAATTCATTGTGGATCGAACTCAGCCTTGTCACGTTGAGAGAAAGTGAATTTGTAACGTACAGGACGTGCCTGTCAACTTGGAGCAAATTGCTTCTCATCACCCCGAGGGAATGCATCTAATGTCTCAGTCAAAAGGCTGGACTAGAGGGGCAAGAAAAACACACTAAGAATTGCCCTTACCTATCAGCTTATTGTAGGCCTAACGGCAAAAAAACTAAATAGTTTATTATTTTTACGTGGTAGGGCCTATTTACTCACCAGTGTTATATGGAAACACGGTAATTGTTTTATATTGTTGGTATGAAATTAGGTCATGGTATCCCAACTGAATGGTGGCATATGCCATTTATCATGGACTAACTGATTGCGCATTTATGGGCAGAAGGGAGTTAGGGCTAATTGCCAAGTTATTTGTCTAATTGCCTTGATATCCCTGGATAAATTAGGCTGGGCTATATATCTGATATGGTTATGATGATCTTAGTCTTCACATTTTGTCAACAGAAAGTGAAGGATACCTCATATCTGATCATGTGATAATATGTGCAAATGGGTTTTATAAACCAACCTTAAGCCACAAAGTAGGGATCACAAAGTAGGCCTAAGGTGTTCGAGTTTCAATGTTGATATCCAAAATATCACAGTATTTTTTTAATCAGAACCCAGTTAAATGGTAAAGTTCTGGTTCCTTTACATCATTAGACATCCATTCCACAAGACATGGCTTAAATATGCATAATGTAATATGCGTCTAGAAAACAGCCCTTCCACAAGGGGTGCTCGCGGTATCCTGAAGTTCACACCTGCAGAAGGTATATAACCTATCACTTTAAACCTTTTCATTGCCGTACACAAATTACTTGGGTCAGTGCAGTGGGGCACTTGTCATCACGGCTCTATAGTTCCTAGTAATATCTGTATAGGCTGTATAGGCTCTGTATCTGTGTAGTTCATTATCCCAGTGTAGCCTAACCTATAAGTGTTGTGATTTTTGTAAAATTACAAAAAAGAAAATGGCATGTACTAGCGGTTTCTTGTGAATGGTTGAGTGCTATACTTTAGCTTGCTTTATCATATAACTATTATTATTTGTAGGCTAGTGATAGGCTAGTCGTTATAGGCCTAGACTTCATGTCCACTGTAGGCTATCATAGACATTTTTACACTTTGTAAGTTTCACATGGCAAGCACACACGCGCACACACGTGCACACACACAAATACACACACCATGCCGGCTAAAGAAGAGGGGGTACGGCTCGCTGGCCAGATTTAAATTTCCGCCTGATCAGTTTCTGGAGAGGAGCAATGGAGAGAGCGCGACAGCACCTGGTGCGGCTTTAGCATCCCCTTGCGCCTTATTGACAGACGCATAAGCGGGGATAGGCCACATTTCCAGTGGTGATTTGGACAAACCTGGATTCTATTTTTTCTCTAGGGCTATCAATCTATTTATCTATCTATCTTTCTATATATTTATCTATTTATCTCTGTATAATCTAACCAAATCAAACCTTTGGAATTCTAATCGATAAAATAAACATTAGGGCTCTTGGAAATTTAGTTACACATTGCCCATGGCTTAACGTTTTTATTACGTCTCAAGAACGTACACGAGTTTAGACATCCCCTTCCATCTTTCCATCTCTCCATTTTTTTCGTTAGGGAAGTGCTAAGTGGCGTCTAAAGTGACGTATTGAGGCGCTCTGGCCAATCGCTGACAGCTTGGAGATGATATTAGCTGAAAGTTAGTAGTAGATGCGACAGTCTTTTTATTCACAACGATGTAAAAAGCATTTGGCAATAATATAAAAAACACGGGAGTCCAAACTTTGTCTTTTTCACATTCCCGGGTCTATGCTATTGGAACAAAAACACGGACTGGAATCAAACACGAAGTGGATTGTCTTTGTACCAAGCGCAGGTAAGATAATGTATCTATGGCTACATGAGAGCTGAAAGCTATGTGATATAACTTCTCGATAAGTGTAACCTGAGTTTTAAAGGAGAGTTTGCTTAGAGAAAGTCGGGGAAATTATATTGTCGTCGCATTAGAACTGGGCCTATACGGCATTCATCATTGGCCGACATAAATTCAACATGCACACAAAGAGCAGGGAAACAGCTCTATTAGTGTCAGTGTAGTATAGACTAGAGAAAGTGTTCTTAATGTGTTGGTCTTCAAACATAATCAGGCCAATTGCGTCAGAGCGACACAGGCCTTCAGCATCTAGCCAAGTGATCTACTAGTCAAGCAGCAATGCAGTCATATTCGTTCAATCATCTGTGAAATGTAAGATCAATGGTTTCGACCTTAAACCGATTGATTGTTTGCTTTAATTTATATAGGCTAGGCTTAGCTTTATGTGTGATTCACGAGCATGAGCAGCAGGCCCCTATCACAGTGCACCAAAATGAAAGTCCAGCATGAACTCTTGTAATCTACCGGTTTTATCACCAGGGATGGCTTTCGGCAAACTATCCAAACAGTTCAGTCGAGGCCCCCAAGTATAATGAAAAACAATCCTCCAAACATCAAGCCACTTTCCTGAATTAGGTTTATTTAGCACACAATTCCCCCTCCTATATCCCTGAGGAATAGCAGATGAAACTTGTTGAAACCCATGAAGAATACAAGTCAGATAATTTGAGTAATTCGAGGAATCCAAGAACTTGAAATGTATTCTATATGTAGGCTACTGACAGCTTTTGGGCTACTAGAACATAGCTTTTCCCCCACAGGAGAAACCTAAATCGCAAGAAAGTTGAGAAATATATCACACCAATTTGATTACTATTAGAATGTAATCAGCATAGAATAATTTGTATCGTTTTTATGACAATATCACTTCTGTTTTAATTTTTGATCGGCCTACTTCATTTTTACAGGACAACATAATGCCAAGCGCAAGTTTCACTAAATCATTTCTTCTCACTCTCCTGCATCTCTCCCTTTCTGCCACTGTGTTTCCATGGATGACGTCAGGCGTGTTCACCTCCCACCCCTTATGATTTCTTGTTCACAACTTTCTGGAGGAGCTTTGCCCCAGGGCAAACACAGCGACAAGATGGCATTCTATTCCCATGGTCTTTGAGCTCTCCACTGCTAATCCCAAAGTGCGCTAATTGTCTTCAGAATTTTGTAGCTCGTGGATACCTCTCCCTATTGCTCAAATGAATGGATTTGGCTTTACATTTGTTTGGTTTTCCCGGTCCTTGGTTCCAACAAGTTCCATCTGCTAACAAGTCAAGAAACAAGATCACTCAACCACAACAGGATAAAAGAGGGATTAGACAACTTCTCAGCGAAGACATAGGTGATCCAGGGGTGCTATTGTTTACGTAGCATTGAAACAACAGGTTGAACTGGGATCTGTTTATTCAATGGAGTGACGAACACAAACTGGGTTTGTACTTTCTAAGATAATGATTGTGGTTGGGTTATATATCAACTGCACTGAGTCTCATGTGACTGAAAACGACATGTTCTCATCATCAGAACTTTGAATTTTTCCGTTTGCTTACTTTGATGTGCATCTAGACTAGGCTACCCCTTACATATCCGATATGTTTGCCATGCAAACTTTGAGAAGTCTTTGGCAACAAAAAACAAGTGAGTTTATTCACATTTTAAGTCACTAACGTTCATAAACCATTACTTTAAATCCACACAATGTAATGCAAATGGAAAAGGTGGCGCCTCTCAGAAGGTATATTGAACTGAATTCTGATAACAGAATTACAGTAGACAAATTAGACATGGTAGGCTTTTTACGTAAGAAGGCAAACATCTAGTGCCAAGCATTTAAGTTACACTATATTCTACCTAATTGACAAATTCAAACTTTACAAAGTTCCGGAACCTGACAGCAGGGACCCTGTCGATCGCATTGTCCCTTCGTTCGCGTAGCCTACTGCCAAACAGTTAAAAGAAATACGATCAAAACTATGAGCTCTATGTCATAATTTGCAGTGGATTAACAGATTAACAGAAGAAATGACTGAACTTTATTGAAAATATTATCCGGAGTGGTATAGTTTCCCCGCGGGAACTGGAGATGACAGTGCATGACGGCCCCGCAGCTCATTATCCCACTCCCTTTCAGCATGTCTTTCAATTGCCATGCAAACTCCCTGGCAGTGTCGTTTGTCTCCTCATTGTACTATAGTTGGGAATGCAATGGTTGTCAGGACGCTTATTCAGTTTCGAGATAGTTTATTGATGAGCTCTGACTTTTAGCACTTTTCACATGTCAGAGGAAGTCAAGTGTATGCGTCCACAACTACATTTTATGCTGTGCGCGTACTCACACTTTCCCTACACCCCCAATCCCCCCTCCCCCCTTCGCTCTTCTCGACCCGGAATCTGTTGCATTGGAACAAACGATTGGAACACCCCTAGTCCGAGACTGGTGCTCGAAGTGTAACCTCAACTACTGGCACGGAGGGGTTGCTTTGGTGTGAACTGGGGTGTGCATTGATGTGCGTTGAGGAGTGTGGTCGTGGCTGCAAAGACATTTCCTTATTTAGTGTCTATTTAAAAACCTTTGGCACCCCACGGTTTAGCCTTCATCGACGTAGTATCAAAGAAGTAAAGATACAAATTGAGGTATCCTACAGAAATGATCCCCGACTGAATAACCAATTGTTTTGCGCTTGTTAATTTAATAAAAACATGTTTATTCACGGAATGTCAATAACAATGACACATGTCCTAATTTTGCTAAACAACAATGAACGTTGTCAGACAGAAAAAGTGGAGCTTAGTGACTGAGAACCATCAAAAACTGGGCTTATGCGTTTTATCTTCATTCATATCAGGATACCCACGACACATTAATATGTATTTTGCCGTGGTCTAACTGTCCCTGCGTCAGATAATTTACCGGCCCGTAAATGATCAAAGATGAAGTTAGACTGTAAACGGTTAATGCTGATCCGCTTGGGGTCAGCGTGCACCATGTGCTCGATGCCCGTGCCTCCATTTGTAACTCCAGGTTCACGGTTAGTGAAGAAAAATCCCGTCTGCTTTTCGCAAAGGCAACTGAGGCTTGCGTGTCCGAGATGCACTTGCCATTCCTTCCATAGGTCTCAATAGCATGCAATAGCATTTTCTGAAAGCAGTATTTGTATAGCATTGTTTGTGTCAGAGAAAGAGAGCGAGGGAGAGCGTATGTGTGTGTGCGTGAAAGAGAGAGAATGAGAGAGAGACAGAGAAAGACAGAGAATTTGCATGTGTAGAGTGATTAGTGGGTTTTGAAAAGCTAAGGCTCTGCCCCGTTTCCCGCTCTGGCAGTGCGAGGTATGAGGAAGTGTTTCTCTGGAGCATGATGACAGAGGTCAGCCACCGCTAATGGGCCAGAGAGGAAGAGGAGAGGAGGAGAGGCACACACCAGGAACAGAAACACACATGCATTTAATACTCGAGTGGTACTACCATCTCCAATAGGAATAGGTGCGCCTGCCCCCTCTCTCTCACACACTCTCTCTTTCTCTCTCTCGCCCACTCACTCACGAGCGCACATTTTCAGTCTCGCGCAGTCCTGACATTTCATTTTATTGTCAATCTCTGCTTCCTTCGCAGGGATTTCTTTCTCCATTCAAGACCACTTGGAAAATATTTCACAACGCTAACTCTACCGAAACGGTTACATCCAACACTGTGTCTCCCGTTCTTTAACGCTCAGTCATCACCAAGGACTTTGGCAGCGGAGCGCAAGATGCCTCAAAAAGGTAACCACCGATTTAATAACACTTTATCCCATTCTTTCGTACGATGTGTGTTATCTTCTTACACCAGCATCTCACCTGACACTTCAAATAGTCAAATTCAAACGCGTGTTATTTGCAAATTAGAATCTCAAGCCAATAATATGCACGTGAGATAAAGAGTGAAGTAGAATGTTCTCAAAAGTTTCGTGTGCTGGTCGAATCGAATCGAGCTCTGCAGCGTCCGTGTTAGTTTTGAGAATTTTGGATCACTTCCTCGTGTGTTTATATGGTGTTATTGGAAGGATTAGTTGGTGCTTGAAAATAGATGAATGCTTATTTTTGACAGGAAAGAGTACAAAGTCAGTTTAGGCCATAGCAGTGATCAGTTCTGCGAATGGGACGCAATGATCCGATGAGGAGGAGTGTCAGCTTGAATCATGTAGTCAGACCCACCCGGGCAACACCATCACAAACACGACGAGAAAAACTTTTCCCAAAGTATAATGCATTGCCAATAATGCATGTTAATAATTTCATATAGACTTATTTAATTGATAAACGGGCTAAGGCTTTAACATTAAAATGTCTCTGGTACGTGAAATAATATTTTCGACTTAATAAGGATTTATAAATATACACATATCTGATTTTAAAAAATCAAGGCAAAATAAAAACGATTGTTGTATATTAAAATGATATTTTCTGCAGATTATGAAGTGCAGACATACACAATATACAACTGGAATTAAACAGATTGTGGCAACAAGGCCGTGACAGATTGATTTTGTTACTTAATAACATATCTTTAGTCAAATGCATCATACTTAAATAAGACAGTTACTAGGATTAATTGCGTTAATTAATTAGGTTGATTCGATTTTTCAAGGTGATTTCTCAATTTAGTTGACCGTTATAAATTAATCAGGCTACTCTTAATTGGTGTGGTTTTGGTAACTGTTCCTTGGCAGGGCCATGGTTTAACAATGATTTAGCATATGGTTTACATCGATTATGCGTAAAAATAAATATGACAGGCTTGTTCAGGATCATACCTTCCAATAATATAAAAAATGAGTTATGTTTTGATAAAAAAATTGAACCGTTTCTTTGAAATAACTCCACATATTGTGTTGCACAGCTTGGTTCGTTTATTTGTGAATGCACACTGTAAATACACACACAGTCCATCGCCTGTTTAAAAAGGAAAAGATAAAAAGGGAGAAAATCAAAGCCAGGACTATAGTTCCTTAGTGGCCTCCTTTTCGGCAAATGTTTTGAATGGGCTCTTTATCGCAATTGTCTTTTTCAAATTGAGCTCCCCACTGCGCTGTTGTGTCTTTTTTTACAACTTCTAACGACACACACCAGTAACACAATTACCACTGGATATTTATAACGAGAAATTGCGTTTCTATTTTCCAAAACGAACTCACAAAAAACAGAGGGCTACGGGCACCGGGTCATGGCGAGCGGCAAATAAATGTGGCGGAGTGAGGGGAGGTTGTTGTGCAGCGCTGTGTGTAGTAGGAGGGGGTTGCTTGCAATCCCTTCAGTTCTTTGTATCCCTTGGAGTTGTTGGTACGTTTAGTTCGATGCTGTGTAGCTAGTTAGGGAGCCTGGGTTTTCCTCTCTGGGTTGTGCTGTAGGAGCAGAAAGGACGCCATTGTTGAAATTCTGCAGGCTTTGTTGGCCAGCCTTCACCCCCTCCCGATTTCACTTTTCCGGGCAGCCAAGCGAAGCAGACAGCGTGTGTCACTGCACCAATACGTCTAAAGAGACCGTACACGTAGCGATATTACTAAACTCTGTCTGGGGATAAAATGTGCAGACGCACAATAAATAAACAAATTAACTGTAAAATGCATTCTACACGGATAGGCCTACTTTATAAACTTTGCTCTTGCACCTCTCTGGCCAACCATGGATTGTAATGAAATGCTAAATAGTTTCCGAGTTATTTCTTCATATGCAAATGTATGGTAATATCCATAACTTTATGCATGAACTTCACCCTTAATGGAACGCTGCAAAAATGCCTAACCTCAATAAGACTTTCATCTTAGGTGAAAATATTGTAGTTAAGTCGCAGTTAAAGAAAAAAAAAAAAAAGATAAGATAAGGTGTACTAATAAAATGTTTTGCTTTGTCCTAGGGAAGTATTAACTAGAGAACAGCAGATGAGAGTCTTTAAATTGTTTTAAGCGGACAGTCCACACTGTTTCCAGGCAAGTTAAATACTGAATCCATATCATAGCCTCAAATCACAAAAATACTTTGTTAAACTAATTGCTCTCATATTGTGGAATATGAATGCACAACAATTTGCATCCTAAGTTTAGTCTTGTACAACACTGTGTCTCCCTTTTGTAAATGTGTAATTACACAAGTCTATGTGATACATCTATCTGTTTATTATTGTGCCGATCCTGACCTCTCTTTCCTGTCTCTGTGTGACTAGAGTACTATAACCGGGCCACCTGGGAGTCTGGAGTAGCATCCATGATGCAGAACAGTAAGTCATGTTTAATATTATCTTGGGGTAATGAAAAAGACTGGGGAGTAAGGTCTGTTAGGTAAAAACTACAAGGAGATGAAGGAGATAGAAACTTGTGGGTCTGTTATGAATTGCTGTTGGTGTGTGTGTTCCCTAATGTCATTAAAAAAGTGTAATCTTATGGATTCAGATAGTGTTCTATTATTGGGCAGAGGTCATATGTACAGCTGGCTTTTTATTTGCTGATAACATGTAGGCCTAAATATGTGAGTGAGAGAATAGTAGTTAGCCACATAGAAATAACTGCAATGCGATGTTGAGAGAATTTCCTCAAACATGAATGCATTTAAAAAAAGCATTAATAGAAAACTATTTTGTAAGAGATGCCAAGAGAATTAAAGAAAAAGAAAGAAAGAATGAGAGAATAAGAATACTTGAGATGAGTGAAAAAGATGGTTTGAATGATAAATTATTGTAAATCTGACTGAACTAATGTAAGCAGTATGCCAATTCCCATCCTGCCTTATGCATGCACTAAAGGACATTGCATGCGTCTCCTTGGTAATGTGTTGTGTTTATGAAGATGTTTTTCCTGTCCACAGTGTGTGGGTGAAATAATGTGCTGGGATGACACTTCCCCAGTCTATGTTTATGAAATACACTGGTCCTGTAAACCTCAGTACAGATCCTAGCCTGGCAATTTGTGATGTGTAAACACAACCAAGGGATAGGCAAAAAAAAAAACCTTCAAGGTATAATTTGCAAGAATGAATTGTTTTGACAGTGAAGAGAGCGAATCTAGAATTGCAACATTGATCATTTTGTGTGATTGTCAGAATGGTAAATGATACATATTTTCTTTCTTAATGCTGGACAAGAGGTGTATGACATCTGTAACGAAGGTGTGTGGAATGGCTTACTCTTATTCTTCCTCTCAACTACACGTGTTTGTTGCAGTATGTTTTCACCGCCTATAATTCACAATAATACTAAAAGTGTTGCCTTGGCCTTTGGCATACGTACTTTATGGATATTGCCATAGCCAGTGCAGAATAAACATTTTAAAAAAACTTTATAGGAGTAGATTAAAGGGGAAGATGTGACGCCTACACTTGAAAGACATCCAACCAAACAAAGCATTCGAATCTAGGTCATCTAAAGTAGGGCAGATGAAATAATTGAGCGGTGATGTGGACTCCCATATTTCCTCTCTCACAATGGTAAATTCAAGGCTCTCGAAAAATCTACATATCCAAGAGAGCTGTGTTTGTTTACTGTTATTAGGCTATATGCACTTGTGTGTCAGGCCGAATTATTTAGGCCACTTTCAAATGTATATTATCGGTCTAACATTTAGTGCAGTTATTTTAGTATGCAAAAATACGCCTGGGAACTGTTGCTTTCCCTTATCATTTTTACAAACGACGATGTTAGTATTGAGTGATGTCCTGAACGAAATAACTGTGAGGACATCATTCGGGTTGAGGCCTTCAGATTGTCTAAAGGTCGCGCTGTGGGTTTTGTGTTAATAACTCCTGGTGTCCACGAGACTGAGCGTCCAAATTGACACCATATGTCTTTCTATTAATTGACTCGCACTAGAATAGAAGGCGCATAATCATGGCCACCAGGCGCGATCGACACCACTTACCGTGGGGAATTATATAATGATTAAGACTTAACCTTTGGAGCGAACGTTTTTATTTTCTTATAGGCCTATGCGTTTGCAGCTATCTTCAAAATGTATTTGAGCACTAGAGAGACTCTTAAATCCTATAAATCTTCAATATGCTTCCCTCATCTGACCTATTAAATGCACAATTGACAAATGATTTAATCCGGGATTTAACCTAAAAACAATACAATGCAGAGGATTTAGCCATTTTCATATTACATATTACATAGTACATATTTAAATAAAATGTAAGCATGGTGCATGACATTTTATGCATGGAAATAAATGTAAACATATTTACAATAACGTCTTCCTACGAAAAATAAAAAAAAATGTCTACCAAATGTAACATTCAACGAGAAATTACCTTATTGTCACAATGGAATAGCAGTAAGCATTAGCACATACACCATACAGTACAACCTCTCTTGCAGACTTGATACAAGAGTGTAAATATAGGCCGTGTTGCTCTGTCGTTTGGAGAGAAAAAAACCGGAATGTCACTTTTGATATATTGAGAGCGGTGCGCGCCTCCATTCTCGTGCCCGTGCACAGCCCCCTGGCTACCATAAAACGAAGCTTCCCTTGAAGGGTAAATGAGTAGAGTCCAATTTAGTCTGAGTGATATCCAAATGCAGACAGAAAGGGTCGTTTTATCATGCTACTATTTGTCGTGACGATGCGATTTTCAAAAGCATAGCAGTGTCATGAAGTGACATGCCTGCCACAAGTGCTTCAACTGATCTTCTCAATTAGCCTTCCATGCATGATCCAGGGCGACTTCCGCCTATTTCCAGAAATTAAGATCAAACTTGACGTGCAGCTAGCTTTATTTTAAAGACAAATGTCAGACAGCCTCATCATATTTCCCGCTCTTCTATATTTGGAGCTATTTATTGCTAAGGAGCCCGTGCTCTTGGAGTCAATTTAACGGGAGGCTTCGAAGGGAAGGGAGCGGAGAGAGCAAGAACACTACAGAGAGGCTTTCTGTCCGTTTGTCTTCAGGTTTGGTCTGATTTTTGTCTGGGCAATCTTTATTTCTGGATATACTGTTAATTAACTGGCATGAAAATACCTAGTTTTGTAGGTGTTTATGGTGTCTGCTGGGTAATATCAAGTTGACACACCGTGGGATTAGGGGATGATTTGTGTTTGTAAAAGTATTGGCATTATACTGTAATCACTACTTCATACGGCTGTCGCAAATAGTATTATGCTGTTTGAGCTGTTTAAGGTCTTTGCAAAGATGCGCAAATCTCGGCTCAGTGGGCTGGAGATGTTTTGGTCGGTATCATACCGCTGACACGTAATCAATGTTCTGCATGTGTGACTAGAACAGGATTGTTTCAGATAATGATATTGCAAGCATTTCCGGAAAGCATTTCAAACATATGACAGATGAACAATGGCAATAATTACTGGGTATGCTAATTCCAACGTGGTGTCCCCCATCCCCCTTCACACACACCCGTGTTGATGAACGTTCCATTTGCCTTTTTCTTTTATGCTTACTAACTTTAGTATTTAAAAAAAAACACTTAATCATTAAATGCTTGCATCTAGGACATATGTTGGCCTTTTTATATTAATCACGAAAGCTTTGATTGAACTAAGGAGCGCGTGAATCCTTGTCTCCTCAGGTCACAGCGGAGTGAACCAGCTCGGCGGCGTGTTCGTCAACGGGAGACCCCTGCCAGACTCCACCAGACAGAAAATAGTCGAGCTTGCTCACAGCGGCGCGCGGCCGTGCGATATCTCCAGGATTCTGCAGGTGATTGCATCCCATCCCTTCACTGCGCACGCACGCACGCACAGTCTAAATGTGATTCATAATGGAATGGTTTCACTGTTGAGTGATTCTAATAACTGAATGCAAACCCATAACATTTTGTTTGAGACCAATACAAATTTAAAAGGCTCTGAATTTGCATTGTGAACATGGTGCACAAGTTGGCAAAGCGCATCGAGGCATTCGGTGAAACTTGGCCTATAGTTGGTTTGAATGTGGGCTATATGGCATTTACATTGGTAAACAATGTATTCTATGAGAATAATAATTCAGGTGACATGCAATCAGAATGTATTGCATTCCAAGGACATTACAACACGACAGCAATTTATTTTTACAGAATCTTAAAAAGGGCCTAACCTTGGCAGATCCAAGCAAGATGCATTTTAAAAGTGCAAGTTAAATATTGATATAGAATTTAAGGTATATTTCTTGTGTTGTAGACCCATGCTGATGCAAAAGTCCAAGTGCTGGACAATGAAAACGTAAGCTTAACATTGTTTGAAGAATACTCATATAATTCGCATTAGTCTTAAATAATGTATGTGATTTGTGTCTGTTGTTTTCTATACAGGTATCCAACGGCTGCGTGAGTAAAATTCTCGGCAGATACTATGAGACTGGCTCCATCCGACCACGGGCAATTGGAGGTAGCAAACCGAGAGTAGCCACTCCTGAGGTGGTCGGTAAAATTGCTCAATACAAGAGGGAGTGTCCGTCAATCTTCGCTTGGGAAATCCGAGACAGACTGCTCTCCGAGGGGGTGTGCACAAACGATAATATACCCAGTGTAAGTTCATTGAGTGTAAGTTACTATCATTTCATACGCTCAAAATAAATTCAGTTAATATAACCGCAATGCTCAACTGGCCTCCATTTTGATGTGGAAAGGCAGCGCTTTTACACATTGCTAACGCCATATAATTAAAATGTAATTGATTATTGATTTAAGTAAGCCTATGCCACTACAATGTTCTTCACAACCATATGTGAATAAAATGCATACTGTTATATAGTATATAAACAGACAAAAAGACACGTTTTAAGACTAACTGCCATCAGTAAAAGATGAGCGCCGTGTAATTAATGTGGGGCATTTTTGGTTTGTCTTTCAGGTGTCATCGATAAACAGGGTACTGCGCAACCTGGCTAGCGAGAAGCAACAGATGGGCGCAGATGGCATGTATGAGAAGCTGAGGATGCTGAACGGTCAGACGGGAACGTGGGGGACCCGGCCGGGTTGGTACCCAGGAACCGCGGTGCCGGGACAGCCCAACCAAGGTGTGTGCAATCACCTGCATTTGCGGGCAGAAATGAATTATGATGATAATCACACACACATCGGTTAGTCTATTATTGCTCTGATTATGATTAAGTGTATTGTTAACATTATTATTATTTAGTATTATAAGTATTATGATAGCCTAACATCTCTAATATTTCGTATTATTTATTGTGGTAGAACATTATTTAAAATGGATGTGTAGGCCTAATAATTAATTTCATGTTTTAAATAACTCACAAATGTTGGCCTACCTGCATAACTGTGGTGGAATGCGTGAATCCACGGCTCTGTCAAATTCCTGTAGGCTACATTGATTAACGAATATGTTTTTGTAATGGTCCATTGAGAACCAGCCCATCGGTTGATTTATTATCAAATGACATCTGGCAGATAACTAATTCTCAACAATGACGGGCAGATTCATTTTCTTCGTTTTTTCTTCCGGTCACTCCTTTTTGGAGGCATATTTGTAAACTCGAGGAGTTAGCACTTTGAATGCTCTCTCTTGCACCCCCTCACCAAAGCCGCACAAGGATGGAAACAAATCATGAGGCAGTGTGCGGGATATCTCTACAAAGGCTGTTTCTGTCACACGCAAGAACTTGTTATGGGAACTGCTCTGTCGCTATGTAATTGCTCATTAGAGAACGTTTTGTTTCTCATTAGGGCGACATGAATAAGCGTCTAGTTTAGTGAGACAGCTGTAGAAATGTTCCGCGGGAGACCCCTGGACACGATATGGCACCACTTGCCAATTAGACATGTCAGTTTTAAGAGAACCAAACAATATAGGATGGACACACTATACAAAGAGACTTTTTTCTCCCCATTTTTATGTCTCTCCGTGAAAGCAGGTTCAACCCGTTTAGATGTCGACAACCCCATCTGCCTCGCGGTAGGACAAGTATTCATTTAAAACAAAATACCAGCGTAACTTCATTATTTTTCTTTATTCAGATACAGACTAGAATAGGCTTCTGGTTTGTTTTAGGCCTATTTAATTTTAAGTTTACTAATCTATAGCCTATTACACTTCAGGATGAGGGAATCAATAGGCTAATAGTCAATTAATCGTTAGGCCTAGGCTATTCAGCATAATATATTATTAAACACAGAATAACGACAAAAAAATAACCATTATATAGGCCTGCTGTTATAACAAGCATGATAATAATAATGCAAATGCTTTTTATTTGATAGGCTATAGGTAGGCTACAGGTCTTTATGCGTACCTTACACTGTAGCGTGTGAGATAACCATATCCTGAGATCATTTTCTTAACGCACCGACATAAGTGTCTCTACTTGCGTGAATTTCTGCGACATTGAGAATCCATTAATCCCGCAGCATACGGCACGGAGAGGTCTCAGAGGGAGACAAATATGGTCTCAATCTGATAAATGTCACGCAACAGTGAATAAAACACTGGCTTCATCGAGAGTGACAGCTCCCCAAAAAGAGGGGTGAAAGCTTTCACCGGCGATTTCGTGTTTTTAGGGATCAACGTGACAGTTTTTTTCTTATCTCTTTTTCTCACCGACCACTAAAGCCGTTTAGGGGGTTTAGACACATTCCCTTTCAGAAGGCCTTACAATGTTGCATGTCTAGAGCAAGATGCCGAGATCGGTGCATTATATTTCTGCCTAGTTTTACGCCTCATTGATTGTGACACGTGATACTATGGGATGGTTTTCTTTCGCCAGCGTTTTTTTTATCCAAAGAAAACAAATCCAAAATCAAGCGACAGTTGGTCTGGTTACGGGATAATAGGACACACATTCGCTGCTTTTGACGGATTAGCTCTGAGAGAAGGCATGTAGCATACTGGGCACCAATAGCCTTTCTTTCGGCACACAAGAGCCATTTAAAGAAGATAACTTAATCATCTCATTTGACACACATCTCGTTCTTACTAATGCTTTGAAATGTTCCACAACAGTTTTACATTCTAAAAAACAGTAAATTTAAGTTTACATTTATCCTAAATTAAAGTGATAGCCTACACCATTGGGCTGTTTGCTGATATGCTTGACGCAGTAGCAGTGACTGAAGTTTATTGAGATTTAACAATAGCCTACGCCAGCTCATTTGTCCACGTATAGCCAATGGCCTTATCCATGCCACCTTATTCAGGCCTTTCCCTAGCGTCCTATCGTTCGAGGGGAAATATAAGCGTAGCCTCATTACAATACAATAATTACTAGTCATCAAACTGTCCAAGCAGTAGGCGATCCGATATTCAATTAGGCTGCACATGTGACGCTAAACAAGTGAACTAGCGCTGCAGAGTGAAGCCCGTCAATTCACAGCCGGTTTCTCTGTCTCTTTTATGTCGCAAACAGGGTTTCAGTACAATGTGTATAGTATAATGTGTCCCTTTCAATAACTGACCGGGGTGTTTTCTTTTCATGGCTTGAAGAAGGCATAAATCCTAACTTGCGTTCAACGGGCTGAAGCCAAAAGACAGTGATTAATGATGGTGCTGCGTAAAGGTTAACACATTGAGTTGAAAAGTCCGTTGACTGGAATCTTCAAGATACAATGAGAAGCACTGCAGCCGAGAGAGAATCCTTTTGTCGTCTTTTCCTTCAATTGTGTCCACAAAATTCTGTCCACGAAAGTTTGCCAACCCCTCCACAGTCTGTGAAGTTCCTTATTCTCCCCTCGTATTGTCATCATGAAATGCGGTCCCCTATATTCAAGTGTTATTTGGAAAAAGGTGTTGGTGGTCAGCTCCATTGGCGGTACAAATGTACACATGGTGGCTGTAATGACGAGTTCAAAAGAAGGCAGTTGAAAGTTTAAGGTTAAAGGTTATTAAAAAAATATGTCAGGGGATGTGAAGTTAAATGGATCGTTTTTCCTTTTTTGCCCCCAGATGGCTGCCCACAGTCAGATGGAGGGGGAGAGAACACTAATTCAATCAGTTCAAATGGGGAGGATTCAGATGAGACCCAAATGAGACTTCAGCTGAAAAGAAAATTGCAAAGAAATCGTACTTCATTCACACAGGAACAAATAGAGGCACTTGAGAAAGGTAAACAGCCCACAATTTCACCTGTCTAGCTGCTATCCAAATGAACATTATTGCATAAATAAAAACTGTCCTGTGATTATGTACGTCTAATATAACAGAGTTTTTTGTATTTGTTGTCCTTACAGAGTTTGAAAGAACTCATTATCCAGACGTATTTGCAAGGGAAAGACTGGCGGCCAAAATCGACCTCCCTGAGGCTAGAATACAGGTAGGACCGATGAGTTCATCCCCAAGGACCACTTGTCAACATTTCAAGATGTGACATTTCATGTAAAAGGGACAAAAATGTGAATTCATGATTTTTTACGTGGTGACGTGGTTTCAGGTGTGGTTCTCAAACAGAAGAGCCAAGTGGAGGAGAGAGGAGAAACTCCGCAACCAGAGACGGCAAGCCAGCAACTCCTCCAGCCACATCCCCATCAGTAGCAGCTTCAGCACCAGTGTCTACCAGCCCATCCCACAGCCCACAACGCCAGGTGAGAGACAAAGCTCTTACCTGACGACTTTTCGGGTTAAGCTATCCCTATCCTTAACCCTAACCCTAGCCTGTTCAGTGTGTGTGTGTGTGTGTGTGTGTGGATATGTTTTTGTTTTTCTCCATATTGGTCATCACTGTAGCCAGCAACGATGACTTGGCCTCTAAAAATAACCCTGCAGTCTGTCGAAATGCTGACGTCTTCTCTATCTCCTCCTCCTCCTGTCCTCTCCTCTGCTCCTGCAGTATCCTTCTCATCTGGCTCCATGCTGGGCAGACCAGACTCAGCCCTCACCAACACGTACAGCGCCCTGCCACCTATGCCCAGCTTCACCATGGCCAACAACCTACCTATGCAAGTAAGTAGCAGTTCAGTGTCAATGTAACAAAACAACAATATCAATTCGACCCAGGAATGCTGCATGTGTTGTGTATGTGTAAATATGATCACTTACGCAAACACAAAAATTCTGTGTTTAAGTAGTAACTCAATCTCAAATGGACTCTCGTGTGTTTTACACAAAAACTCTCTATGTCACAGATGTCCAAAGTAGCCACAGAGCTAAATGAAGATAAATAAATTCACATTAGGTTCCCATTGATGTTATCCATTGTAAACAATGACACTGATGGAAGGCTTGAATGTGTTATTTCCCCTCAGGGTCCGGTACCCAGCCAAGCACCCTCGTACTCCTGCATGCTGCCCACCAGCCCCTCCGTGAACGGGAGGAGCTACGACACCTACACACCCCCTCATATGCAGGCACATATGAACAGCCAATCAATGGCCGCTTCGGGCGCTACCTCCACTGGTAAGCAAAGAATTACCTCAACTTAAATTCTTCACTGGGCACTCAAAACTGCCAAATTATGAACATAACAGGATGTATGTAGATATAGTTGGAAAAGAGAAGGCAGACAAGAAGAGCAGGTGCATTGAAATCGGGCTGGATTCATGTTCACTTGACGAAAAAGACGAACCACTGTCAGGAAGTTGTGCGGCACGTGTACTACCACAAATCCACTCCTCAGTTGTGTCAGGTCTCATCCTGCTTACAGTGTCTGTGTCTGTGTGATGCTGTGTGTCTCCTGAACTCATCCCTGTCTCTGTGCTTGACCTGTCAGGCCTCATCTCCCCCGGAGTGTCTGTTCCAGTCCAAGTCCCAGGCAATGAGGCGGACATGTCCCAGTACTGGCCCAGGCTACAGTAGGGCTGTACGTGTCATCATCGTGCGACTCCCTCCGCTCTCCCTTGGCGGACCAGAGTGTCCAGCAGTATTTCATCACAGACCTGAGACTCTCCTGACAGACTCTTATGAAGAGACTCTTTTGTACTGGGATTGTGCCATTCTCCACTGTTTGGACACGAATACTTGAAGGAAAGAAAGAAAGAAAGAGAGACGGAGCGAAAGAAAGAGAGAGACTAATGGACTTCTGTAAAGTGCCCTGTGTAAAGAATCTCAATGGGGAAAAAATTATCTCTGTTTTCAGTTTCCAACTTATGTCATTTTTCGTGTGTTTGTATATGGCCAGTTGTATGTCATGATAAAAAAACTGATGGAACCGTGAAACCGAGTCTTGCTCGCTTCTCATGAAAAGAGGAACATTTGTGAAGCTTTTCTGCCATGATGAATAGTTTTTATCAACGTATTTCAAGAACCTCTACCTGTCTGTCTGTATACAGAATGTGGACTCTGGAAAAAAAAGTTTATATCGTTCCAAAGCAGAGCTGGACTTGAAGCCACTAGCTGAGGATTTGTTTCTTTGGTATTTTTTTCCAAAGCTTGCTTGGGAAGCGTAAAACTCTGAAGAGGGGAAAAAAAAACTTCTGGTAGCTAAAAACGGTAGATTGTGTCTTCGATATAATTCAGTTTGTTATGTCGAAATGTAAGTATTTGTCTTCCCTGGCAAACTCCTGGAACAATTTCTATAATAAAATGAATTTCATTTATATTTCTCAGAATATTCTATATATGTTTTATACATTATTATTTTTCATTCATTCGTAAATACATTTCCTTCAATCAAATCCATGTTTTGTGTTATGAATAGTGTGTAGTTGTGTGTTTTGCCTTACACTTGTGCAACAGAAATGTTCTCCTTAAATAAAGGAAAATACATCTGCAGGACAGATTAGAACATTAAGAACTGTAAAGTTAATTTAGCATAATTTTTTAACCTGAAAAAGTTCCTTATTTTCTTATGACATGTTCTTGTTTGTTTGTAGCCTGATGTTATCATTCAAGCTAAATACTTGAGCTCAATCTCAAAACGTAGAAATTCAAATTTTGCCTGATCATGACTCACTGCAATTAAAGACACCCTCGGTTATTTAAGTTTATTCAAGCAACAGTAATTTGTTGATTAAAAAAGACTAAAAAGCGTTAACGTTGATAAAATATTTACATTCATTGATTAATTTCTAGTACAATGACCAATAAACAATGGTCTCATCGAGAGAGAGAGAGAAATAGAAAGTTAGTTGGGTAATTAGCAGGCAAAGGGCTAGCTAAACAGACAAAATCCCAGTCTGCCTTTAGAACTCGAGGGACCTTTGCAGACTTCTGCGAAACTTTGCCGATCCATTCAATGGTGAATGGCTCAGAAATAGCGACCCTTTTTCACTGCCTGATGTAAACAAATGTGATACTCCGTAAAAACCCAAGAAGGCGTCTATCTATACAAATAAAGCGCTAATATTTGGGAATAGAAACAAGAAAGGAGTGTCACAGTGGTTTGGGAAAATGGATGAAGGTGTTTCCCCCTTTTATGAGTAAACAAGAAAGGAAAGATCACTCACACAAACCACATTGCAGTCCCCATGCTGGGTAAAGCACCGGGCACTGCAAACACTATCAAACCAATCACTGCTCACCAGGCGGGGTGTGATTCCAGAGGAGCTGCTTGTGGGCCTCCACAACTATCGATATCACATCACAGACTAGGGACAGGACACACAATGCACCAATGACCCATTTACACAATCTAGTCAAAGATAGGTCTGTCAGAAGCATCTCTTGTTCCCGACACAACAGAAACAAGTATTTTTGATGAAATTAATGTTGAGCCAGTGTCGCTTGCATTCGTAAAAATCTCCACAATCCCATCTCTGAAGATCAGGGGCTCTGTTGTGTGTACGTCCACTTCAGTTTGACTTTCAATTTGTGAATTGTTAACGCACTGTTGGTGTTGTGTGTTGTCATCGGAGAAGCACTCTGATGAAAAAGAAAGCCCGTCGCCTGAAATTACACTTTTGGTCTCTGCTGCTCCAAATGTGTACTGGTGTGTGCAAGTATAAAACAGGAGTTTCCTCAAATACCATAGTCAACTCCAACTGGGCCCTTTAGCAGATTTTAATACATCTGACGGAATCCAAGTGTGTTACCTATTGCTACGCCTCCCAGGTCTTCACTTCTGACACATTGAATTCTGACAGATTGAGTTAGCCCAAATACACAGCAGGAATGATAAGCCCGGGGGTAATGCTTCAACAGAGACAGTGAGAGAGAGAGAGAGACAGAGAGACAGAGAGAGACAGAGAGAGAGAGAGAGAGTAAGAGAGAGGGATAGAGAGAGAGGGGAGAGAGAGAGGAGAGGGGAAAAAGAGGATAGAGGAAGAAGGAAAGAGAAATACAGAGGAAAAGAAAGAGAAAAAGAGAGAGGGTGAGAGAGAGAAAGTGAGAGAGAGAAAGAGAGAGGGGGGGGCATGTTGTCAGAGATTTAGTTTTTAAGGAGTATTTAAATATGACAGGACACAATTATGCTGTGCTTCGTGGCGGGTTGCAGATGTTGCCGTAATTCCACACCCTTCCTTTCAGCCTGGTCCGCGTGAGGCGTGCGCTCGCTACCTAATCACAGAAACAAATGTCAGCCTGCTCCATCGTGTTTACGCAGCTGTGTCGAACATCATAAACACAAATAAGATCATTTGGAATTCTAGACAAATAGAGGAGCTGAAAACGGTCGATTTTCTTCTGTTCTGTCTGTTCAAAGGAGGCCGGCGCAGACAAGCTTCAACATCTCATTACAGCAACTGTGTTTATGCTAAACAGGCCATTTCCTAACCAGGTTGCCACTTAGTAGTCGAGGAAGAGGAGTAACCGCTGCATTTTCCAGAGGTCAAAGTACATCACAACATCGCATGCTAGCTATATATGGATAGAGCACATTATGGATGGAACACCAACACGTTTTCATCCAAAATTCAAAGCGCTTCATGTTGCTAATGGTTGAAACATAAACACATTAAGAACAGCGGTTCACTGTTTCAAGTGCACACATTACTTTGCACACTAGGTTTACATACTGTTGGTTAACATGAGGCAGCTAACTACATGTTGTACATTAAGCCATAAGCTCACAGTCATAATCCTTGTGAGGAAACCGTCGAGAGCCCCTCTACTGGGGGGACTGCTCCATGCCATGCTAACTCTACACCAGAACTAATCTCTCCCCTCAGACCTAGCCTAGCCCGTGCCAACAGCCATAACAAAGAGTTGTTTAAGCAGCGTTCGTGTTTCTGTGTAAAGCCACATAAGGTAATGTAGAACGTGTTAAAAGGGGTTAAGAGTGGTCATGTTTGAGTGGGGATTGGGTTGGTGGCCCATGGCACTTCAGGGACAATGCTGAGAGCTGGGGATGAGGAGAGGAGAGGAGGGAGAAAGTGTGAGTGTGTGTGTGTGTGTGTGTGTGCATGTCCTCAGGAGGGGTTTATACAGGGGACTTGTAAATTGCTGTGAGAGCCACTTCATCCCCTTCCCCACCTTGGCCCTCGAGCAGAGCAGATAAAGAGCTTGTGTGTGTGTAGGTGTGTACTTGTGTGTGTGTGCACGTGTGTGTGTGTGTGTGCACTAATGAAACTGCCTGATGACCCTCATAGTGTGCTGGACAGTGGAGGGGCACTAGAAGAGCCGTTTGAGTGGGAGTGAAGAGGCTCTTCTGTGTCTCATGGCTACGCCACACACACACAGACACACACACACAGACAGACACACACACACACACACAGACACACACTCATTCAGAAAAGTGGGATGAGCATGAGAGGGGGGAGTTGAGGACAAGGGCAAGGTGGATGTAACACCAGCCATTTAACAGGTTGTTCCAATACATACGTCCCTATTTCCTTCCTTCCTCACTCATTTACTTAAAGTACACACTCTCTTCTTCCTTCTTACTTTTAACTAACAGTATCGTACTGCTCCTCCATTGCGACACAGTGTGCTCCATACTACATGTGCAGTGATTTAGACTGCTGGAGTGTTGGTGCTCCTGCCATGGAGATATCCCCACACCCTGCTCCTTTCATGGGTTTAACCTATTGGAGTTCTCCTACCATGGGTATTCCCCACAACTGCGTGCCCAGGTTGGGCAGATTGCGTGTAAGTGAAGCAAGGATCAAGCAGGATCTCATCCTAAAGACTTTACGAGATTTAGCTGTGTTTATATCACTTATGCGAGTGAATAATTTGTGACCTAAATACCATAATTTCCCCAAACAGAGATTAGAGGAAAAGGCCTTAGTATAAGAAAGGCAACAAACGCATTCCGCTGGCTCTGGGTTTAGACTAATGACACGAGTATTAAGTGTTAATTCAACAAGACAGATTTTCCTGGGAGCTTTTCCTCAACTTTCCAAAGGACACAAATACAGTTTGCAAAATTGCACATTGCGTTACTAATTATGCCAAACGATTGCAGAATTACAACAGACAAACCAGGGAAAAGTGGAAGAGGAGGAAGGTATGGTATGTCTCTATATACGCCTGAGTATTACTTAAACTATAGAGGCCAAATGTATCTCATAAACTATGATAATACATACATTTCATATAATAAAACAATGGTAAATGAAAACATTTTGGGATTACATAACATAATATTATTAAAATCGACCAGGACACAGCTTCTGCCCAATCTTACTGCCTGTATTACTAAACAATGAAGTCAATGAGTCAAATCAATCAAATACATGGAAGTGTACTCCTAACAGTAAATGTACCCAAAGGTAGAAGCCTTACTCCTTATACCACCTCAAGAGATTCCCTTCAACCAGAAGTTCCAGTCCTTACTTACATTAGTCTGAACTTAACCCTACCCTCACTGCAAGGTAAACGGGGAGCTGGGGGGAGGGTGACTCAACTAAACAAACGAGTTCCGCTGCAATTCTACCCTACTATCTGGGCTAATACCACCTGAATCTAAAATGCACTTCACGTGAAACTCAACCTTACACTTACTCTCATGTCTAGAATTACACGGTTCCTGCTCCTGTTCACCTGTGTGAACTTCCTCTGTGAGCTGGGTGAACAACATGAGCAGGGAATGGAAAGCAGGGATTGTAGTACACGTAGTTGTACACATCACTTGTTTTTCGTGCTTTATTGCCGATGTAAAATAAATGATTGGACAAACACTGGTCTCTAACTGTGAAGGCAGGATTATCTGTCTGTGTGTTGGTGTGTCTGTCTGGGGCTCCTTGATCTGAACTCACATCAAGCGTAGCTCGGGCACTTTACGAAGCTGAATGTTGGCCAGTGTTTCGCTCAGGACTCAAGGATGCGCAGTAAGACTCTCGTATCAAGTGGAGGGTTTCGAACGTGTTGTTAATGAGAGCTCTGTGTTCTGGTCGCGAGCACAGAGCAGAGCTGGAGCTGTGTTTGGTGCAGTCGGATGCTGATTTGCTGCCAAGGCGGTGTGATCTATAGACAAGGTTACGGTGTGAGGCTGGGATGTAGGCCTAGTGAAAGCCTGAGGGCTGCATAAGGTCATGGAGGGTTTCAGGGAGGAGGGGGGGGGGGGGGGGGGAGCAGGGGGAAAGGGGAGGGGGGGGGGGGGGCTATGCTAGCCAAAACCGCGAGTGTTAAATATTTTATCACAGCGAGCATTCGCCCACAGGCTTTGGAAGAGTGCTGTGGGCCAGTGGCAAGACCGGGTGGAGGGACTAGCATAGGCAGCATTGCGTGTATGTGTGTGCGTAGAAGTGTATGTGTGTGTGTTGGTAGTGGGTGTGGAGTGTATATGTAAGTGCTGCCTTCACATTAGATAGCCTGGCCTGGAAAGGCTGCAGCTCCATGTATTATGACAGGCTATCCAGGGGTTACGGTGGCTCACCCTTCCTCTTCGTTCCTCTGCTGCCTCGTGTTCATGTCTGGTTCTCTCTTCCTGCTGCTGAAAACCATGCTGCCCGTGGTTAGGCCACAGTATCAGTGACGCAACAACCGATCCTGTCCACCTGTCAGACGTGTTACAAGAGTGTCGGACGACACATGGTCACGTCTGTCATTAAGAAACGATGACGATCGGCGGCCAACACGAGCATCCATGATTTTATACGTCGCAGTAGCAAACGTGCATCTGACAGACAAGAGAAAGCCAGTGTTTGGGGGTGCAGAGGATCTTCGGTAAGTACACAGCAGAAGGACAGAAAGCCGTGTGTAATGCTTAGACCCTGCAGCCTCTGAGCCGAACAAGCTGGTCCTTGTCCTGTTGCTGTGATTGACTGTAGCTAAGTGGCCTCCTCTCTCCAGCCTGCAGACAGCAGCTCGGGGGTTAATGAGGTGTAAAATGACGGAGAGCAAATATTTACAAGGCTTATAGGAGGAGTGGGGAACACAGAGGCACAAAGGGAGTTGTGAGAGTCGTACCTTGACCTGGAAATAGATTACCAGGGAATTATGGGAAATTGTGTTTCAAGGCAAGCTGCTCTCTAGAGGACAGTGTGGATGGAGACAGAGGGACTAGCAGGTCCAGGACAGAGAGACCAGCTGGGCCAGGACAGAGGGACCAGCTGGGCCAGGACAGAGGAACCAGCAGGGCCAGGACAGAGGAACCAGCTGGGCCAGGACAGAGGACCAGGACAGAGGGGCTGACTGGGCCAGAATCTACAGACTGCTCTCCTACTGAGTTGGCTGGATGGCTGGTAGACTGGTTGACTTGCAGACTGGCTGGCTTTTATTTTCTCCTCCCAGAACAAGAAGTATTTTTCAGACGCCTGGTGTGAAGTTCAGATGCCTGGTGTGACGTTCAGACGCCTGGTGTGAGGTTCAGACGCCTGGTGTGAGGTTCAGACGCCTGGTGTGAGGTTCAGACGCCTGGTGTGAGGTTCAGGCACCTGGTGTGAGGTTCAGACGCCTGGTGTGAAGTTCAGAAACCTGGTGTGAGGTTCAGACACCTGGTGTGAGATTCAGACACCTGGTGTGAGGTTCAGAAACCTGGTGTGAGGTTCAGACACCTGGTGTGAGGTTCAGACACCTGGTGTGAAGTTCAGAAACCTGGTGTGAGGTTCAGACACCTGGTGTGAAGTTCAGAAACCTGGTGTGAGGTTCAGACACCTGGTCTGAGGTTCTGACGCCTGGTGTGAGGTTCAGACACCTGGTGTGAGGTTCTGACGCCTGGTGTGAGGTTCAGACACCTGGTGTGAAGTTCTGACGCCTGGTGTGAGGTTCAGACACCTGGTGTGAGGTTCAGACACCTGGTGTGAGGTTCTGACGCCTGGTGTGAGGTTCAGGCACCTGGTGTGAGGTTCAGACACCTGGTGTGAAGTTCAGACACCTGGTGTGAGGTTCAGACAATTTAAACAACTATGGTTTCCCTGCCCAGAAGTCATCTCAGGTTACAGCGGGTGTCAGTGTCCAAACACAGGGAGTAGGGACATGATTGGCTGAGTCTGTAGTAACGATACAGACAGAATGTTTCTTCTCATTTATGAGTGTGTGTTTTGGTGTGTCAAGACTTGGAGAAGCATGGAGCTTTCTAGAGAGCCAAACTAACTCATTCATACTGGGTTTTCTGGCCTGGGCTAGGGAAGGGTTGCCTATGGTAACCTTCCACACCAAGCCAGGCATGCTTAACACTGTTGCCTGATGTTAATTTCCCTTCCTCAAAGCAATCTGACTGGAATAACATCTCAAAGTCACACAGTCCACAGCCACTGAAAATGTCCAACCGACATATTTTTTCATGTTGGTCTTGTGCAGAAATGTCTGCACAAGACCAACATGACCTGTCTTTCAATGAAAGCTGTAAAAAGCTACTATAAGGCTAGCCTTAACTTGTCTGAGGGGATGGACCTGGCAGGTTATGGCCTAAAGCTCCTCTGGTGTTATCACCCAATGAGGAACCTTGGCTTCAGCAGGCTAACACGGCCTGATGGCAGACTAAGACAGATATGATTCTATCCATTTTACTAATATTATTTTCCCAGTACCATAGTTCATGTTACAATGTGTACGTGTGTGTGCATGTGAGTGTGGGTGTGGGTGTGTGTCATTCTGGTTCTAGCCCTGAGACACCTGGCAAAGCCCTTGACAGACGCTAGCTACCCTGGACATGTATGAACTATGACACACTCCCTCTATGAGTCAGTCCTCCACGAAGAAGGCCGCTCCTCCGTGGCAGGGCGGAGGTGGGCCTGAGAGAGGGGGCTGTCTCCAGGTGCGCTGGCCTGTCAGAGGTGATCTCTCTCTGGGGTACGAGGTCTGCCAGACCGGGGCGCCGCTGATGGGGAGACTCGTGCCTGGTTGGTTTTTCGATATGAAGGCATCGCTGTCACGGTGAGACAGAAAATACTGGGGGGTTGTTGTGTGTTTGTGTTTTGTGTCCGTGTGTGTGTGTGAGGCTCGAGTGTGTGGATGGGTGAACAACACTCACACACAAGTACACACACAGTCTGTGAAAAAGACTGAAGTGAACTTAGCTAAGTCTGATCATGCTAATAAGCCATTTCACCATCATCACCACAAACATATCTTTACAATCCTGACAGTTTTTCTTTATTTCTTACATTCTTTTCAGGGAAACAGTTTCTGAGTCTAATAATTATCCTCTTCATCCTCTTTATTCACTGCTGGGCCTGGGCCTGGGCGGGTTGCCAGGTTGGGTTGCCAGGTTGGGGCAGAGTTGGAGTTGTCAGGAGGATTACGGTCCTAGGCGGCAAGGGGCTGAGCAGGCTGCAATTACCCAGCTCCGCGCGGCGCCTTTGATTTCAAGGATACTCTCAGGAAACGGCTAAAAGGTTGAATAATACACCATTAGCACCTCCCCGGTCTAGTCTCTCCCCTCTCAAAGGACCAAACCAACCAACCAACTTTAGTCTCTGAATCTGTTTGCTGCAAAGACATACCACAATAAAGATCTGGCAAACAACTGGGAAAAAGAAAAAGAAAAAGTCGTTAAATAATGTATCAACCTAGCACCTAGGAGCTGCACTCGTTTTAATTTCTCTTTTACAACTGAGTGGAAGTTGTACAGAAACTCCCAGAATGTTAGAGGTAGGAGTAATCACTTTCTCCCCCCTCTCACTCAAATATATCAGTATATTCTATTGTGACGGAGCCATGAATGAAATTCCTTTCAAAGGAGAATCTTTTATATGACAGCCCTAGATTTTTAAATGAAAATGGGGGTCAACTTCTTCTCATTTTCCTGACAAAGGAAAGAAAGGAGGGATGGAGCGGGAGTTGATGGCTACAGCATAAGGTGATGTGATAAAAGGAAAGGAGAGAGAGAGAGAAAGAGAGAGGGAGAGCGAGAAAGATGGCAAGCGTCGGCTCACATCAATGCGGCATTGTGCGTGTCGGGCTGAGACGAACGAGCAGGCGCTGGCCACAATCTCAACGCCGTAATTAAATTTCACACAATATGAGGCAGCCAATGACATGTAAATTATGAATGGCGGATTCCTTGCTTTCCATGACAGTGTTAAATAAGGGAGGTGTGGGTGACATCATTAGATTATGTCCCCTCGATTTGGGAGGGGGGTGGGGTGGGGGCATGAAGGGAGATGGTATATGTCTGTGTGTGTGTGTGTGTGTGGGGGCGGGGGGGGGGGGGGGGGGGGGTGCACAGCTTCACAAAGGTCGTCTTTGAGGGCCCACAGCCAGAGCATAGCACAAACGATGTACTCGGAGATGATTTCAAACGCCAGCGGTACAATGAAGAACCAGCCCGTGATTGTGTTTGTCCGTCTAGGTATAAAATAGACATTATAGGCACAATTGTCCCCCTCACCAAGATGCTCCAGCCGTCTCCAAAGGGAAGTGAGATAAGTGGATGCACTTCACTGGCTCCCTGTTTCTCTGTCCAATTACCCCTAAATAAATAGACACAGCCCACTGGCATCAACAATGAAATATAGCTTGAAAGGGAAGAAAGGAGCATTTTAAAACTGTTCGCAGCATATAAAAGTACTGTTGGGTAATTGCGTGAGAGGGGGAAGCCAGTGGCTGGCTCTTTTCATTGAGAGGTTTTCCTTGAGAAGGGAGAGAGAGGATCAAACAGGAGAAGGAGCGACCCCAAACTGCTGAAAGAGAAAGTCTGTTTTATCCTCCTTCAGTCCCCCACTAACAAGAGACTGTTTTCGTCGAGCCCAATTCAAATGGCCACAGTTGTATCCAGGCCATGCCGACCGGACTATTTCTGCTCGGTACCTTGACACAACTTACAAATAAGGTCTAATTCGTGAAGTGCATGCGGAAACTTACGTAATAAAGTAAGCTACTGCCGACTACAATCATTATTAGCCGATGATATTTTCCGTTTCTTGTCTTTTCCTCTCTAAAAAGTACAACTTTGCAAGTGTGTTTCCAAAAGTAATGCGCTAGCACGGCCCGGCTATCATGTACAACCATACTATTTATAATTAGGACACAACTCCTTTGAGCCATGCAGCTTTGGGGGAGAGGAGGGCGAGGATAGGCCTGCCCCGAGTTAGGCAGACAGCTCATTAAAACTAGGGAATGCTGTCGAGAGAGAGAAGGAAAGAGAGAGAGGGAGAGAGACAGACAGAGAGAGTGAAAGAAAGAGGCAGCGAGAGAGGCAACTGAGAGAGCGAGCGAGAGAAACAGAGAGCAAGAGAGAGCCCTCTCCCTCCCTTTCTCCCCCACTCCCTCCTCCTCTACACCCCCTCCCCTCCACAACATCTTTCTGCTTGAGTAGTTCCAAGAGGCCTGCAGTACAACGGCCCCTCTCTGGTCTCAAGTAGTTGTCTTGCACCCAGCGCCCAGGGAGAATAGAGCCACAACTTGTTAGTCAACAGCCGCACTAAGGGGGCTCTGTGTGTGTGTTTGTGTGTGGGGTGGTGTGTGTGTGTGCGTGTGTGTGTGTCATGCGTGGATAGAGAGCAAAATATCTGTTTAAGAAGGGGGTGGAGTGACATGTCAATTCATAGTACTGCAACTATGTATCTCAAACATGGATGAAGGTTTAACTGCTAGAAAACTGTAGAGAGGGGCAGGACAGTGAATTCCAATGTGTCTTTACAGTAAATTCGAAACTTAAAAAATACTAAGGATCTAAATCAAAGCACCCCAAATGTTGATCTAAAATGTGTAAATCACCCAAAACACACTACCTCATCAAGGTTAAAAGTCCTATGAAGCCAGCAATAGAAATTTCGACCAAAATCCAGATTAAAATGTATCGGACATTCCACTGAACCCCAAATCCCACACTTCTCTAATTTCTAGATGTTTGTGTTTTTGTATGTGTGTGCATGTGTGTGTGTGTGTGAGAGCGGTTGCAGGCCTTGCTTGGCTGTCAGCTCTAGACACAGAGGAGCAGACCAGGGGTGACATTAATCCAGATGGAGATCTCTCCCCCAGGCACCCCTCAACCAACTACAGCCTTCAGAATCACACACACAGAAATACTTTGGAGTTCTCCAACCCACTAACTACTTACAAAAACACACATGATATTATTCATTGTTACTTTTCTGGTCTTGACCTCGGAGTGTTCACTTGTGTACTTGTACCTCTTGTATTGTTAGACTGATGTAAGCTTAGCGGTGGTAATGTCCGCTGGGTCTCTTCAACCCTGCCTCTCACCTTTGTTCCTTGAAGGTAAGTGATCTACTAAGGGTGCTTGTAGAGACCTGGGGAGAGGAGCTTTCGGAGTCACCACTTGGTTCAGCTGTGAGCTAGATAATAGTAACAGCCCTTCAGAGACAAACGCTGGGCTGAGTGAATGGAGAACAGAAATCGCCGGACATTATTCAAAGGCAAAATTCAAGAAATGCCTGATTATCTCTGTTCCCTTCGGTTGAGTTCGAAAACATTAAAACGATGTCAACCGCTCATTCTCCTGCTTTAAAGCGAGGGAAATTAATTATTTCGAATACATGCGCTTCTTTTATGAGCAGGGACTTATTTGCATTGAGGAAAATTCAGCAGAAGTAATTGATGCGCACTGAATGAACTCAATTTTCATTCCAAATTTCCTCAAAATCCCCAGGCACGAGCTTGTTGGAAGCGAGCGGCGTAACAAACAAAAGTAATATGAAAAAGGAACACGAGGTGGGAATATTAGAACAATCGAGGGGAACAAAAGACCTAGGAACTGTTTGAACGTCGCAAATTAATGATGAAGCCTTCATTCAGGCAGTGGAGTGGGAGAACCCTATCATATGGTGCTCTGACAGTTGATGTCTTCATATAAATGTAAGAATTTACATTCTAATTAAACAGAATTTACATCTTAATCACCGCAGTGCTTATTGTGGATTTTTTTTAAACAGAAACGAACAACAACAACTGATGTGCTTTTTCAACCAGAAATGAAATATTCAATTCACATCTGGGTATCATTTAAATATTGCCAGTCTATGCTTAAACATATGCAGTTGGAATTCAAAGGCCATTGGATAGACTACAATATGGTACCCACTATTGATTACGTTTTTGAAGTCTATAAGATCCACTGAATTCATGAAATAAGTCATAAGATGTTGAAAATGGTCAGAAGAGGACATTAGTAGGCTACTTTAATAACATTTGTTAAAGAACCACATAAAAGAAAAGAGAAAGAAAGAGAATAGCATGAGTCTACACTTTTTGATTAACGAGAAAATGAGAGATGAAGAAGTTTGATACTTCTGCGGGAGCTTCCGTGCAATGAAAGCAACATTATACTAGTGGCACTAATATGTGTGTGAGAGGATGGCACCAGTTTGTGTGTGTGTGTGATGGTGACCCCAGTGTGCATGTGTGCAAGCTTCTGTGTGTGTGTGTGTGTGTGTGTGAGTGTGTGTGTAATGGTGGCCCAAGTATGTGCATATGTGTGTGTGTGAGAGGGTTGCCCTAGTTTGTGTGTGTGTGTGATGGTGACACTATTATGTGTGTGTGATGGTGGCCCTAATGTGTGTATGTGTGTGTGTGATGGAGGCCCTTGTGTGTGTGTGTGTATGTGTGTGATGGAGGTCCTAATGTGTGTATGTGTGTGTGATGGAGGCCCTGGTGTGTGTGTGTGTGTGGTGTGATGAGTTCCGTAGTGCGTTTGTGTGTGTGATGGGGGCCCTTGTGTGTGTGTGTGTATGTGTGTGTGATGGCGGTCCTATTGTGTGCATGTGTGTGTGTGTGATGGGGGCCCTAGTATATGTGTGTATGTGTGTATGATGGGGGCCCTTGTGTGTGTGTGTGTGATGGGGGCCCTTGTGTGTGTGTGTGTGTGTGTGATGGGGGCCCTTGTGTGTGTGTGTGTGTGTGTGTGTGTGTGATGGGGGCCCGTGTGTGTGTGTGTGTGCGTGTGAAGGCTTGCAGGTCTTTGTGGATGATGCACCACAGCGAGACAGGCGAGAGGAGCAGGCAGAGCCGCCTCCTGAACCCTCTCCAATAACAACACAGAGATAAAGAAGCTGGAGACGGCTGCTCCATCAGCCCCACTGACACTGTAAATCATTTTTAATACACTTAAAGACCATTTATGCCTGCCTTTCTAAAGTCACTCTGCAAACATTATCGTGGGCACAAAGACCAGGGGCTAAATGAAGCCTGATTCATGGAAGGGCTCTCTGCTATCATGGCTGGGAGCCAGAGAGGTCATTAGGTATATTATATCTAAGTGAGCAGCTTATCCCTGCTTCATTACTGGTCATTAAGACACCTCTTATCTGCAGAACAATGTGTCTGCCAGCCTGCATCTGCAGAGAGGTTAGGATTAGAGCATGAAGCATCACTCTCCGACCGGAGGAGTAGAAGAGAGGAGAATAAAACAGGAGAAAAGACAAGAGAGGAGAGCCAGAGGAGACTCGACATGAAAAGAGAAGCGAGAAGAGGAGGGAAGATGAAGAGAGAGGATGTGTGGGAGAGGGAACGTGGTTGGACTCCCCGATGAACAGGCTTCTAGTCAGGCCTGGATAGTAGGAGAAGTGTTCTGGTCAGGCATCAGCGACTGGCATGCCAGTAACTGTTACCTCGGTAGCAAATACATCATTACAGTATTCATCAAGTGAACCTGGTCTGTGAAGCCTCACTGACATATTGGTAGAGGCCTCACGTGTTGGGCGACTGTACAACGTTTAGGGAGTTCAAGGCCAGCGCATTACTGATGCTGCGGCCTAGTGAAAGTGGCACGGAACAGCACTGACAATTACCATTTCCCAACATGTGAGTGTCAGTGGTGGAGGAGGGCGAGCGTGTCGGATGCCACAGAGGCAGACTGGGAGGGACAGTGCGACTTGAGAGGATTAGCATCTGTTTGGGTTCAACATCCACTTAGGCTCAACATGCGTCTGAGCTAGCCCAGGGAGCACTGCGCCTCGAGCGGGGGGCGGGGGGGATGGGGGTGCGGGGGGGAGGGGGGGGGGGGTGGCAGGAGAGAGAGAGAAAAGTGGGTTAAGAGAAAATGTGCGGGATGATGGCAAGGGACCGACAAGGAGAGAGGAAGAAGAGGAGCGTTGGCGAAGCAGCTCGGTCAAAGTTTGCCCTAGACAGAGAGCGATAAAGAGAGAGAGAGAGATAGAGAGATAAAGAGAGAGAGAGAGAGAGAGAGAGAGAGGGAGAGAGAGAGGGAGAGAGAGAGAGAGAGAGAGAGAAGACGAGAGAAAGGGGAAAGAGATGGAGAGGGAGAGAAAGAGAGAGACAGAAAACAAAGGGCGAATGAGGAAAGCGGACAAGAGCTTTGGAATGCAAGATTCATGAGGTTGAAGGGGTCTGCGTGTTAAGAAGTGGACGTTTGCGGACGAATGTGGATGTGTCTGTGTTTGCCTGTGGATGTGTGTGTGTTCCTGTGGATGTGTGTGTGTTCCTGTGGATGTGTGTGTGTGTGTGTTCGCACGTGTATGTACATGCGTGCCTATGGATGTGTGTGTGTGCGTGCTGGTGGAAATATGTGCTTTCCTGTGTCTGCCTGTGCATGTATGTCTGTGTGTGTGTAATTGTGTGTGTGTGTGTATGTGTGTGTGCCTTGGTGTGTGTCTTTTGCGCCTCCGTTCTCTCAGCGAAAGTCTGTATGTGTGTGGAGACCCCGTGTCTCGGTAGGGCTGCTCCAGTACGAGCCAGCTTGGATCTCACGGCCTGCTTCCTTATTCACCACTACACATGCTCAGCTCGCTGCCTTTCAAGACTCCAGCACGCAACCTTCACAGACTCTAAATAGGCAAGTCTCACCCGCCAAATTTACTCTGCAGTCACATCCGGCCACAGTGCACGCATCGTCTCCTTTTCTGACCAGGGGGAGGGCTGTGTGCGTTTGTGTGTGTGTGTGTGTGTGTGTGTAGATGTGGGGAGAGTGTGTGTTGTGGAGGTGAAGGTTAGAGGGAAGGTTTAGTTGAGTCCCACATGTAGAAAACATGTTTCAAAACGAGAGATGAATCACTGAGCTGAAAGCAAGGCCATCATGATACAGTATTATACAATTCCTTGTCATTTGTCTGACAAGGTCATTTGTCTGACTGTTTCTGTGTCTTTCTGTGTGTTTCTGTTTGTTTGTGGGTGTTTCTGGGTGTTGATTGCTATTGCCTGTCTGGACATTTAATGACATGCATGACCTAAACAGCGTGGTTGTCAAGTCGTCACCTGCAGGCTAATGCTAATGCTTGTCATTAGCTCCAGATGAGAACACACATTAGTAATTATCAGGTAGAGAATGATTCAAATAACAAAGTCTTCGTAAAAAAAACTGCTTAAAGACAGCATAACTGACAATAAATTATTTTGTATTTTCTTTCAGTGATGGAGGGAAAAAACATTACTCCCATAACAAAAAAACAGTAGGGCTTCTACTTGAAAGTAGAATATTTATTAATCATAAACTTATCAATATGGACCCGTGTAATAGCAAACCACCAGCATTAGATTTGATTAAACAACAAAAAATGTGTTAAGTTCATGAAAATGTACAATTTCAAAAGATTGTGAAAATCTATCTGAAGGTCCATGATATTTAAAATGTGCACAAACTGTTAAATAAATGAAACCAAAATTATTAAAGTTATTTTAGACAGGATAAGCCAAGAGGGGGGGTGGGGGTGAGTGAAGGATTTTGACAAGATTTTCCCTCTCACTCTGCTTTAAAAATGCTTTAAGGCTGAGATCTGACTGTTGTAAAAATAGGCCCAAAAAAGCCTTAAGTTTGCTTGGTTGAGATGATCTGCTTTGACAAATTTAACAGCTCTTTTTCCCCCTCACTAATGCACTTGTCACTCAGTATTAGCTGTCCTCATTAATGACAATGGGAAAGTTTATCTTGGGCACACATTTAAAATCATCCTCCGCTTACAAAGGAGCTCAGAAATCTCCTACCAAATAGAAGGCGGATCTACTTACACAGTCTCCCTTTTTTGAAGTGGTGTTACTCTTTATGCTGGCCCGTGAATAATCTATTCAGCACAATAAAGTACATTCTTCGCTGATCAATACACATTATCTGTGCTCAGATACATCTCTATACAAGCCCATTGAATGACTACCTGTGAGGTTTCAGTCCTGATGGTGGCTGGAGCCTGTTCAAGGATGGACAGATTTCAGGCCTTCTGCTTCTGCCGGCCACTCAAGTGTGAGCAGCTTTACTTCACATGGACAGAGTGTGGAAGAAGCAAACAGAATTGCTGTTACTGAATCGAAGTGAGTGAAGTGAGTTGCGTCTTGACGTTGAGTAAGCAAATAGAATTGTTGTTAACACCCCTTGTATCAATATAACCCTAACCCTAACCCTAACCCTAACCCTAACCCTAACCCTTGGTATTAGTGACATTGAACATCTTCCTTGACTTCCATGAATTCAACACAGTTTAACCCAGAGTTTAAAAACAGTGTGTTGTTCTTGAGGTTTCTGTTGTGGAGGGTGAGGAGCCCCTGGTGTGCTGCAGGGAACCATGGTAGCAGAACATGAGGAACCATGGTAGCAGAACATGAGGAACCATGGTAGCAGAACATGAGGAACCATGGTAGCAGAACATGAGGAACCATGGTAGCAGAACATGAGGAACCATGGGGATTGCTCTTCAGTCTCACGGTGTCTCTGGATCTAGCAGTAGACACTCAGAAAAGCGCGAACATTTGAAAACATTTCATATTTTGTAGTCAATTAGACATCCGTTTCTTCAACAAAGGTTTGAAACGCGGTCAGCAGAACGTTCTGGGCCATTTGCCTCACAGGTCTCACGCAGGACAAATTCAAAGGCCCACAACTTCAACTGAAAAACGTCAAACCAAACAAGAGGAGAACATGTGCGTGCCCTCAACCCTCGCCCCCCTGGCCTCTGGACACTGGCCCACGCTCCTTTTGTGGCTGTCCTTCGCTGTGGGAAAGTTATTTTGAGCTCGGATGCCAGAGTAAACAAGCAGGAATGGCTCCTGGCTATGGTACCTCTCTCTCTGTTTCACCAGGATCAAAATTCCACCTTTGGAAAAGAATGGTTATCCCGATTAGAGTTTGGCTATGCAGTCAGCGGCTGTCGCTGTTTTTCCTCTTTGGGCTGAAGAGTTTGTTTGAACAAAGGGAATTTACATGAAGCAGGTTACTGAGGATTCCAAAATACTGTTCAGTTACAAGCACTTCGGTTTTGATGAGCTAGATAGTGAAGCGTTACAGGAAACGTAGGAGAGAGAGTGAGGGGTTGACTTGCAGGAAATGGCCCGGGCTGGAATTTGTACCTGGGGTGAGGCCTCAGCCCATGTCGTACTTCACCTTTAAGCCACCACATGGGTAACTTAGAATGAGTTTGTTGTTGGTTATATCGCTGTCAATATAGGAGACATAAGACCCTGTCCAGGATGTATGTCATCAAATTCATTCCACACCTCATGGTTTCGAGTCTCTCATCTTATAAGGAAAAAGCTGAGAGATACTATCTCATGAATACCAAAATCTACAGCTGCCCGTAACGTTTTCAGTTTAAAGAGGCTGCTCTTGCGTTTTGATGTGCTGCTGTTGCAACAGCCACTCATGTAACAGTGGGCAACTGAAAACAAGTTTCAAGTGAGGCGAGGCAGGGAGGGGACGAGGCGGGGGGATGTTGTGGTTCAGTTTGAAAGTTATCCACTTAGCGGAGAAGGAAAATGTAATAAAACCATTTCCCCCTCCCAGCCCCCACTTTCTCCACTTTACTGCACAGTCACACAAGCACTTGAAATAAAACGTATAAATAATGAAGCATTATTTGATGTATGTTCTAAATTATTTGCTGTGCTGAATGTGCAGCGCCAGGTCCGTTTGCGTGAGATGTCGCAGCCACCAGAGAGAATGAGGAGTTCTAAAACGCAACAGGGTGATACATCCAGAAAGGTGCTACATTCATTATTCATACCAAATATTATTTAAAGAGTCACTGCAATCTCTGATTAAGGTGGCGAATTGGGGGCGGTGGGGGGCGGTGGGGATGGTGTGTGTGTGTGTGTGGGGGGGGGGGGGTGTATACATGGGGGAAGGCTGTGGAGGGGCGTTGGAGTCAGCACTTACTAGATGTATAGAATACTTAACAACAAAGTCTCTTTAAAACCAAAGTTCGGTCCGCGAGAAGATTTGATTATCTAAACCATTCATTTTTGTATTTAACCCAGACTGTCACCTTAGTTCTGGACCTCCATTGTCAGTGCTGACAGCTGACATGGTCACAGAACTTCAGGTAGACTTTTAAATGACGGGCCTTCCGTCTCGGATGCAACCTCTCACGCACACAGACACCCACTCTTAACAATGTAAGATCCATTTAGCAACACAGGCTCCTGAGCTCCCGGTGACTTAGCAACACTCTAATCGGTCCCATTCAACAAAGGCTAACGTCACTTGTTATAAAATAGATGGCCTCTTAAGTGGGGGCATCTCTCTCTCTCTCTTTCTCTCACTTGCTTTCTGTCTTTCTTTCTCTTTGTACCCCTTCCCTCTTCTTTCTCTCCCCTTCTCTCTCTCTTTCGGTCTCTTTGCCCGTCTATTCACAGCTCTGCAAGGATGTGCTTGGGGATTCATTAGATGTGACCTAGAAATCACTTAAACCACCTGACTCCACACACATCTTAGGATGTCCGCCTGGAAACCTGCGTAACAAACTCTCCCATCAACGTCCCTCGCTTTAGCACTGCAGCAGAGTTGTGAGGAACAAATTATCGTAGAGAAACCCAGCCAGACATTCGCAAACACGTTTGGACAATCTAAACTCGTACCCTGCCACTGCTGCACTCTCTCTCTCTCTCTCTCTCTCTCTCTCTTTTTCTCTGTCTTCTTTCCTGGCCAATAGCAGCAAGGTTGGCGTGACAACGGCTGACACAACAGTTCAGAGTGGAGTGTCGTCCAGGTAACATGAACCTGAGCAGATGAAGCACAGAGCAAAGGATGCTGGGAGAACTTCTGACAGTTGGGATTGTCAAAGCTTTCAAAACACTTTGAGCACTCATTTTAAAACAGTATATTGTCGCCATGAGGATACAAAACCGTGTCAAAATGATTATTAATGAAAAACAAAAACGTACATGTTGGAAAGTTTAAGCTGGAATGCAATGGTAAAAATAATCCAGCCTTGTCAGAATGTTCTAGATAACGTGCTGGTGGCTGAAGCCCTTGGCCCAGCATCTAAACCAGACACTCTCTACATCCCAGGCTAGAAACTAATTGACATTCCCGAAACAAAGCCGGGATAGTTTGACAGAAATCCTCCAGTGTGAATCAATCTGTTTTTCTGCATTAACCCTTCAACCTCCTCAGTCGTCCAGCCCCAAGTCTTGTTTCTAAGTTTAATTGAATAGCCTGTCTTTCAGTAGCGTTGTCCAGCCCTGGCTGTGACACAGGTGAGCTGCTTACCCAGTGAAGGGAGATAAGATGATCTAATCCTCAGCCTCGTGTCTTTACCTCATACCTCACTTGTCACAACATGGCCGCCTCCACACACCCTGCAGGGAACTTTGGGGAATGACAGTTCATCAACCTTTCCATGAACTCAAATGTGCCTGGACAAGGTATACATCCATGTCCAAGATTCACAAACATCTATAATACACGTATTCACTTTAATATTGATGTAAAGTTAACCTTCAGCCCGGGTATAGCCAGCACTATGTTCTCCGTCATCGCTCATACAAGCCTCGTCAATGAGCCTCCACCAAGGAGCAACCTCTCTGTCTGTCTGTCTGTCTGTCTCTGTCTGATTTTCTGTCTGTCTGTCTGTCTGTCTGCCCGTCTGTCTGTCTGCCCATGCATTCGTCTGTCTGGTCGTTTATCCAGTACAGTGTCTGAGCTGAGGTTGTCATGTTATCACACACCAACAAGATCAAAAGCAACAGTGGTCCAAAGAACACAGGTTTTATCAAAGAGAAAGAGTTAGAGTGAGGGAGAGGGAGAGAGGGAGAGAGGGAGAGAGGGAGAGAGGGAGAGAGGGAATAAGGAGAGTTGGGAAAAGGGAAAAAGAGGGAGAAATAGAGAGATGGATAGAGGGGGGAATAGAAGGGTTTTTGAGACCGTCTTTCACACTCACTAACTAGAGTGCATTAGCTAATCCACAGATCTGAAGCAAGTGCTTTGCATGTGAGTGAAACATTGAGTTAACTTGAGAGAGTACACACACAGACACACACGCATAGACCTCGAAAACCCTCTTTTAATTTGACTGATGGGTCAGTCTCTTACAAAATGGGCCTGTTTAGAGGGGCGTGGAAAAAACAAAAACACGCAATATTCCGACATATTTCAATAACTGAGAAGATTATTTCATAACAACAGCTTTTTTCTTTCTTCCTCTCTTTCTTCTTTTCCCCCCTCACATTTTCTTCTTTTTTTTTACCTAGCCATCCTCTCGGTCAACCATCAGGAAATCAAAGGCAATCCAACTGACTGGACCCAAACTTTAATACCACATGACTGTGTGGCGCTAAGCTGGTTTTGGATGAGGAGCGCTGTGGTTTTAGTCCAGAGATTAACGCGTTGGGCCAAAGTTGGCCTCCAATCCTGGGCCTGCTGATGCCTCCAGTCTCTTTGAAGTCGACCCATCATACCTGGCTGGGCCGTAGTGGGAACCGGGCCGGTGTCAGGTCCAATCAGAGACTCTGTCTCTAGATAGACCAGCCTGGGCCAGGCCAGCGCTAATTGGCCCAAAGGAGGATTATGGCCCTTTAGCTGTAGATCTGAGTCAAATGCTGCTTTTTTTTATCTCTGATTCATTAAGTTGCCGTGGTCTCGGAGATATGAGATCGGACAGCAGACATGGGTTTTCCTCTCCGCTGGCCAGGATACTGAGGAGCTGGAGTCTCTCTCTCTCTCTATCTCTCTCTCTCACCCTCTCTCTTTCTCTCTCTAACCCTCTCTCTCTTTTCTCTCTCTCTCTAACCCTCTCTCTCTCTCTTTCTCTCTCTCTCTAACCCTCTCTCTCACACTCTCTCTTTCACCCTCTAACCCTCTCTCTTTCACTCTCTTTAATTATTTAGAACAGCATCTGTAAATAACTCATCTGTCATGTTGACCAAAAAAGGACATTTCTGTATGACTATTTACTTTGTCCTTAAGGTCAGAAACACACAAACAGAATAAAGTCATATGCATGTGGAGGCATGTGAAGCAAGAGGAGCGGGTAAAAGCCACCATGGCCTGTGTCTTATAGAGACAGCTGGCTCCTATATGACATCCTCTGCTCCAGGCAGCTGACCCAGAAGAATGGTCAAAGAGCCCCAGCCTCACAATGCGATCACAATGTGATGTGTGGCTTTCAGAAAGCCTCTGCATAAGCACAACCAAAGGCCACCACAAACCTCTCTGACTGGGGATTTTATCACTGTCATAAATCTAGCATTACAGTAAGTGGTAATTAGAGGCGTTAGACTGTGGGCTGTAGGGGTTTATGGGTGTGTGAGTGTGTGTGTGTGCTCACAAAATGTCCCCCTGTGAATCGATGGGCTTCCTGACCGACCATAAACACCCCTTCTGAAGAGGTAAGTGTCCGTTAATGACTGTTAACTGTTAACACTGATTTGTTTGCAGAGGGAAGCTTCATTTGTCAGTAGAGACACTCCAGCAGGATTCACGGCTGGGACTGAGGAGGGGGACAGCAAGGTGGAGGAGGGGGAGTGTGTGAGTGTGTGTGTGTGTTTGTGTGTGTGTGTGTTAGAGAGAAAGAGAGCGACAGAGAGAGGTGTGTGTGTGTGGTGTGGGGGGGGGGGGCGGGGCGGGGGTACTTCAGTAGCTTAATCAAGTGGTTGGATAAAGAGGCCAGTAGGTCAGTTAGAGGCCACACCGGTCACTTGAGGGTGAAGTCCCAAGCACCAAAGCAGTGCCAACCCAATTGAGCAGCAAGTGGATGAAAAAGGAGGAGGGGGGGGCAGGTTTAGGGGCAAGCAGGGGGCTATGCTAATTCAGCGGGTGTGGGGGGGGTATTCTCCTGTCTATCGGAGCCTGGACTTAAAGCCCTCTTAGGCCAGCCTCTGTCTGAGGGGGGATCAAATGAGAACGGGTTGTCAGTGCTGCCCACTTGTTTCATGGCTGCCATTGTCTCCGCGCCCAGCATTGACCGGGACAGATAAACCAGCACGTCAACCCTGGACCCTCCACTGTCCTCACACACTTAGGTTCTGCTTCACTGACCACCAACCAGATACCATGGAGAGAAAGAAGCTTGGAGACGGGGTGGGGGGGGGGGGGGGGGGGAGAAGGAGTGAGATAAAGAAACGGAGAAAGAGACGGAGTCCGAAAGAAGAGGGTGAATTTGTCAAAGAAAGATAGAAGAAGAAAAAAAGAAAAGAAAAAATGCAAGGATTTAAGCGAAGGAGAGAAAATGAGAGAGGGAAAGGCCATTCCGGAAGATGTTACAAAGCCAGCCACCACCATCTATTTTAATTAATGACCACCCACAAGAGCCTATAAGCACCATTTTAAGACGTTAATGCTGTGATAATAGAAGGCTTACCTATGTGTGGGAACTACAATAGCACTGGTGCATCCCCTAAAAAACCTGAGCACTGGTGAGCTGGGGGAGAGCTAAGCACCAAGGAAGGATCAGTGATTGTCCCATTGACTGTTGCAAAGCAGGCTTTAGTGGCAATTAATTAAAAGCACAAACTGAACACCGTACTGGAGTGGGAACCAATTCAGCTGTGCTTGGTTCCCTCTGACTCTCTAATCAGATCCAGTGTGGTTGTTGATGTAAGATGAATTGAGGAGTTTACCAACAAAGACGTATATATAGACGAATAGACGCTATATATACAGTTTATAGACGTATGGCTTTGCCATCAACACCGTAAGCCATACATATTCATTCCCTTTCATAAAACCCGTACGAGATGCATTTGACAGATTTCTTTGAGCCGTTGAACACAATTGCTGTGTGTTATTGAAGTGTGTTGTGGGGAGAAATGGGATTTACCCATGTGCTTCAGTGTGCAGGAAGCCATGGAGAGTGGTGTGAGGGGCACCATTAGGGGTTTGTCCCTGTCAGGCCTGTCGGGCAGCGAGCCTGTCGGGCAGCGAGCCAGTCCGGCGCTTGTTTGTTTTGAGGTCCGAGGATGACTGCACAAGCAGACAAGGCCCTCAGATTAGTTCTCTATTAGAGGCAAGACTATTGGTGTAAGGACTGCCTAAAACCAGGTCAGCGAGCTGAGGTGTGCGCATGTGTGTATGTGTGTGTGGTCATGTGTGTAGGTGTGTGTGTGGCGATGTGTACGTGTGCATGCAAATGTAGGAGATGTCACACACGACAAAGACAACATTAGATTTGAATGACTGAACGTAGGAGCCCAGATGGGTAAACTTGACTAGAGGGGGGGGACTCAGCAAATTTTAAGACTCCCACGGCACCCCCTCTGGGCCTTAAACACCCCAGTGCTCCCCCCGCCTCCCCCCCACGCCCTCCCGCTCTGCCCCCGCCCCCCCCCCCCTTATCTTTCCTTTGTGCACAGCAAGTTCAACACTTGAAGCAGTGAAGCACACTGTTGTCATTATGCCGAAGTAATGAAGCAGACAGAGATAAACAACAATTCTTGTCGGAGAGGAAAATATGAATCGTGTTGAGGGATTTTGTGGGCAGCAGTGGCTCTTCAAGATGTCTCTCACACACACACACACACACACACATGTACACACGCACACCTACACACAAACATAAGCTCCGACACGTGAACACACACTCATGCACACAAACGGGCACACGCTCAAGAGCACACTTATGCAAAGCCACACAGACGTGTATCCTCACACATACACAAACAGCCACACAGACAGAATTTGCAGTAAGCAGATCCGGCTATCACCTTGCAGGCTGCCCAGAGCTGGCCTCAGTCCTCTTTATTTTATTAGCTGCACCAGTGGGCAGCTACCAAAACACTGAGCCAGCAGAGCGAACCACGCAGCGCGCGGAAGGGGGGGGACCCAGCCCGACCTACCTGGGAGGGGTGGGGGAGTGGGGTGGAGAGGGGGGGGGGGGGGGCTATGAGGAGACCTCCAGTTCTTCCATGTTTCCTGCGAGTTTCGAAGGCATCGCGTCTCCACAGAAATGGATATAGTGAGCTGATCTGAAGTAACCGTGTCCCTCCCCATAGGCCGGCTGGGGGGGGGTCTGAAGATGTACCCACGAGTCAGCTCACTAATATCCATTTCTGTGGAGACGCGATGCTTCGAAACGTCGCAGGGAGACATGGAAGAACTGGAGGTCTCCTCATAGCCCCCCCCCCCCCCCTCCACCCCACTCCCCCACCCCTCCCAGGTAGGTCGGGCTGGGTCCCCCCCCCTTCCGCGCGCTGCGTGGTTCGCTCTGCTGGCTCAGTGTTTTGGTAGCTGCCCACTGGTGCAGCTAATAAAATAAAGAGGACTGAGGCCAGCTCTGGGCAGCCTGCAAGGTGATAGCCGGATCTGCTTACTGCAAATTCTGTCTGTGTGGCTGTTTGTGTATGTGTGAGGATACACGTCTGTGTGGCTTTGCATAAGTGTGCTCTTGAGCGTGTGCCCGTTTGTGTGCATGAGTGTGTGTTCACGTGTCGGAGCTTATGTTTGTGTGTAGGTGTGCGTGTGTACATGTGTGTGTGTGTGTGTGTGTGTGAGAGACATCTTGAAGAGCCACTGCTGCCCACAAAATCCCTCAACACGATTCATATTTTCCTCTCCGACAAGAATTGTTGTTTATCTCTGTCTGCTTCATTACTTCGGCATAATGACAACAGTGTGCTTCACTGCTTCAAGTGTTGAACTTGCTGTGCACAAAGGAAAGATAAGGGGGGGGGGGGGGGGGCAGAGCGGGAGGGCGTGGGGGGGAGGCGGGGGGAGCACTGGGGTGTTTAAGGCCCAGAGGGGGTGCCGTGGGAGTCTTAAAATTTGCTGAGCTCCCCCCCCCTCTAGTCAAGTTTTACCCATCTGGGCTCCTACGTTCAGTCATTCAAACTCTAATGTTGTCTTTGTCGTGTGTGACATCTCCTACATTGCATGCACACGTACACATCGCCACACACACACCTACCACACATGACCCACACACACATACACACAATGCGCACACCTCAGCTCGCTCGACACTGGTTTTAGGCAGTCCTTACACCAATAGTCTTGCCTCTCAATAGAGAACTATCTGAGGGCTTGTCTGCTTGTGCAGTCATCCTCGGACCTCAAAACAAACAAGCGCCGGACTGGCTCGCTGCCCGACAGGCTCGCTGCCCGACAGGCCTGACAGGGACAAACCCCTAATGGTGCCCCTCACACCCACTCTCCATGGCTTCCTGCACACTGAAGCACCTGGGAAATCCCATTTCTCCCACAACACACTTCAATAACAACAGCAATTGTGTTCAACGGCTCAAAGAAATCTGTCAAATGCATCTCGTACGGGTTTATGAAAGGGATGAATATGTATGGCTTACGGTGTTGATGGCACAAGTCCATACGTCTAGAAACTGTACATATAGCGTCTATTCGTCTATATATACGTCTTTGGTTGGTAAACTCCTTCCAATTCATCTTCATCAACAAACCACACTGGATCTGATTAGCAGAGCTCAGAGGAACCAAGCACAGCTGAATTGGTTCCCACTCCAGTACGGTGTTCAGTTTGTGCTTTTAATTAATTGCCACTAAAGCCTGCTTTGGCAAAAGTCAATGGGACAATCACTGATCCTTCCTTGGTGCTTTAAGCTATCCCCCAGCTCACCAGTGCTAGGTTTTTTAGGGGATTGCACCAGTCTATTGTAGTTCCCACACATAGGTAAGCCTTCTATTACTACAGCATTAACGTCTTAAAATGGTGCTTATAGGCTCTTGTGGGTGGTCATTAATTAAAATAGATGGTGGTGGCTGGCTTTGTAACATCTTCCGGAATGGCCTTTCCCTCTCTCATTTTCTCTCCTTCGCTTAAATCCTTGCATTTTTTCTTTTCTTTTTTTCTTCTTCTATCTTTCTTTGACAAATTCACCCTCTTCTTTCGGACTCCGTCCTCTTTCTTCCGTTTCTTTATCTCACTCCTTCTCCCCCCCCCCCCCCCCCCACCCCGTCTCCAAGCTTCTTTCTCTCCATGGTATCTGGTTGGTGGTCAGTGAAGCAGAACCTAAGTGTGTGAGGACAGTGGAGGGTCCAGGGTTGACGTGCTGGTTTATCTGTCCCGGTCCAATGCTGGGCGCGGAGACAATGGCAGCCATGAAACAAGTGGGCAGCACTGACAACCCGTTCTCATTTGATCCCACCCTCAGACAGAGGCTGGCCTAAGAGGGCTTTAAGTCCAGGCTCCGATAGACAGGAGAATACCCCCCCCACACCCGCTGAATTAGCATAGCCCCCTGCTTGCCCCTAAACCTGCCCCCCCCTCCTCCTTTTTCATCCACTTGCTGCTCAATTGGGTTGGCACTGCTTTGGTGCTTGGGACTTCACCCTCAAGTGACCGGTGTGGCCTCTAACTGACCTACTGGCCTCTTTATCCAACCACTTGATTAAGCTACTGAAGTACCCCCCCGCCCCGCCCCCCCCCCCCCCACACACACACACACACCTCTCTCTGTCGCTCTCTTTCTCTCTAACACACACACACACAAACACACACACACACTCACACACTCCCCTCCTCCACCTTGCTGTCCCCCTCCTCAGTCCCAGCCGTGAATCCTGCTGGAGTGTCTCTACTGACAAATGAAGCTTCCCTCTGCAAACAAATCAGTGTTAACAGTTAACAGTCATTAACGGACACTTACCTCTTCAGAAGGGGTGTTTATGGTCGGTCAGGAAGCCCATCGATTCACAGGGGGACATTTTGTGAGCACACCACACACTCACACGGATAGGACCCATAAACCCCTACAGCCCACAGTCTACAGCCTTCTAATTACCACTTACTTGTAATGCTATGATTTATGACAGTGATACAATCCCCAGTCAGAGAGGTTTGTGGTGGCCTTTGGTTGTGCTTATGGCAGAGGCTTTCTGAAAGCCACACATCACATGTGATCGCATTGTGAGGCTGGGGCTCTTTGACCATTCTTCTGGGTCAGCTGCCTGGAGCAGAGGATGTCATATAGGAGCCAGCTGTCTCTATAAGACACAGGCCATGGTGCTTTTACCCCGCTCCTCTTGCTTCACATGCCTCCACATGCATATGACTTTATTCTGTTGTGTGTTTCTGACCTTAAGGACAAAGTAAATAGTCATACAGAAATGTCCTTTTTTGGTCAACATGACAGATGAGTTATTTACAGATGCTGTTCTAAATAATTAAAGGAGAGTGAAAGAGAGAGGGTTAGAGGGTGAAAGAGAGAGTGTGAGAGAGAGGGTTAGAGAGAGAGAGAAAGAGAGAGAGAGAGGTTAGAGAGAGAGAGAAAGAGAGAGAGGGTTTAGAGAGAGAAAGAGAGAGGGTGAGAGAGAGAAGATAGAGAGAGGAGAGAGACTCCAAGCTCCTCAGTATCCTGGCCAGCGGAGAGGAAAACCCATGTCTGCTGTCCGATCTCATATCTCCGAGACCACGGCAACTTAATGAATCAGAGATCAAAAAAAAAGCAGCATTTGACTCAGATCTACAGCTAAAGGGCCATAATCCTCCTTTGGGCCAATTAGCGCTGGCCTGGCCCAGGCTGGTCTATCTAGAGACAGAGTCTCTGATTAGGACCTGACACCAGGCCCGGTTCCCACTACGGCCCAGCCAGGTATGATGGGTCGACTTCAAAGAGACTGGAGGCATCAGCAGGCCCAGGATTGAGGCCACTTTGGCCCAACGCGTTAATCTCTGGACTAAAACCACAGCGCTCCTCATCCAAAACCAGCTTAGCGCCACACAGTCATGTGGTATTAAAGTTTGGGTCCAGTCAGTTGGATTGCCTTTGATTTCCTGATGGTTGACCGAGAGGATGGCTAGGTAAAAAAAAAAAGAAGAAAATGTGAGGGGGAAAAGAAGAAGCAGAGGAAGAAAGAAAAAAGCTGTTGTTATGAATAATCTTCTCAGTTATTCGAAATATGTCGGAATATTGCGTGTTTTTGTTTTTTCACGTCCCCTCTAAACATGGATCCTATTTGTAATGAGAATGACCCATCAGTCCAAATTAAAAGAGGTTTTTCCGAGTGTCTATGACTTGTGTGTCTGTGTGTGTACTCTCTCAGTTACTCAATGTTTCACTTCACATGCAAAGCACTTGCTTTCAGATCTGTGATTAGCTAATGCACTCTAGTTAAGTGATGTGTGAAAAGCCGGTCAAAACCCTTCATTCCCCCCTCTATCCATCTCTCTATTTCTCCCTCTTTTTCCCTTTTCCCAACTCTCCCTTATTCCCTCTCTCCCTCTCTCCCTCTCTCCCTTCCCTCACTCTAACTCTTTCTCTTTGATAAAACCTGTGTTCTTTGACCAATGTTGCTTTTGATCTTGTTGGTGTGTGTATAACATGACAACCTCAGCTCAGACACTGTACTGGTATAAACGACCAGACAGACGAATGCATGGGCAGACAGACAGACAGACAGACAGAAAATCAGACAGAGACAGACAAGACAGAGAGTTGCTCCTGGTGGAGGCTCATTGAGGAGGCTTGTATGAGCGATGACAGAGAACATAGTGCTGGCTATACCCGGGCTGAAGGTTACCTTTACATCAATATTAAAGTGAATACGTGTATTATAGATGTTTGTGAATCTTGGACATGGATGTATACCTTGTCCAGGCACATTTGAGTTCATGGAAAGGTTGATGAACTGTCATTCCCCAAAGTTCCCTGCAGGGTGTGTGGAGGCGGCCATGTTGTGACAAGTGAGGTATGAGGTAAAGACACGAGGCTGAGGATTAGATCATCTTATCTCCCTTCACTGGGTAAGCAGCTCACCTAGTGTCACAGCCAGGGCTGGAACAACGCTACTGAAAGACAGGCTATTCAATTAAACTTAGAAACAAGACTTGGGGCTGGACGACTGAGGAGGTTGAAGGGTTAATGCAGAAACAGATTGATTCACACTGGAGGATTTCTGTCAAACTATCCCGGCTTTGTTCGGGAATGTCAATTAGTTTCTAGCCTGGGATGTAGAGAGTGTCTGGTTTAGATGCTGGGCCAAGGGCTTCAGCCACCAGCACGTTCTCTAGAACATTCTGACAAGGCTGGATTATTTTTTACCATTGCATTCCAGCTTAAACTTCCAACATGTACGTTTTTGTTTTTTCATTAATAATCATTTTGACACGGTTTGTAATCCTCATGGCAGACAATATACTGTTTTAAAATGAGTGCTAAAAGTGTTTTGAAAGCTTTGACAATCCCAACTGTCAGAAGTTCTCCCAGCATCCTTTGCTCTGTGCTTCATCTGCTCAGGTTCATGTTACCTGGACGACACTCCACTCTGGAACTGTTGTGTCAGCCGTTGTCACGCCAACCTTGCTGCTATTGGCCAGGAAGAAGACAGAGAAAAAGAGAGAGAGAGAGAGAGAGAGAGAGCAGCGCAGCAGTGGCAGGGTACGAGTTAGATTGTCCAAACGTGTTTGCGAATGTCTGGCTGGGTTTCTCTACGATAATTCGTTCCTCACAACTCTGCTGCAGTGCTAAAGCGAGGGACGTTGATGGGAGAGTTTGTTACGCAGGTTTCCGGGCGGACATCCTAAGATGTAGTGTGGAGTCAGGTGGTTTAAGTGATTTCTAGGTCACATCTAATGAATCCCCAAGCACATCCTTGCAGAGCTGTGAATATGACGGGCAAAGAGAACCGAAAGAGAGAGAGAAGGGAGAGAAAGAAGAGGGAAGGGGTACAAAGAGAAAGAAAGACAGAAAGCAAGTGAGAGAAAGAGAGAGAGAGAGATGCCCCACTTAAGAGGCCATCTATTTTATAACAAGTGACGTTAGCCTTTGTTGAATGGGACCGATTAGAGTGTTGCTAAGTCACCGGGAGCTCAGGAGCCTGTGTTGCTAAATGGATCTTACATTGTTAAGAGTGGGGTGTCTGTGTGCGTGAGAGGTTGCATCCGAGACGGAAGGCCCGTCATTTAAAAGTCTACCTGAAGTTCTGTGACCATGTCAGCTGTCAGCACTGACAATGGAGGTCCAGAACTAAGGTGACAGTCTGGGTTAAATAAAAAAATGAATGGTTTAGATAATCAAATCTTCTCGCGGACCGAACTTTGGTTTTAAAGATGACTTTGTTGTTAAGTATTCTATACATCTAGTAAGTGCTGACTCCAACGCCCCTCCACAGCCTTCCCCCATGTATACACCCCCCCCCCCCCCACACACACACACACACCGTCCCCACCGCCCCCCACCACGCCCCCCCACCGCCCCCAATCTCGCCACCTTAATCAGAGATTGCAGTGACTCTTTAAATAATATTTGGTATGAATAATGAATGTAGCACCTTTCTGATGTATCACCCTGTTGCGTTTTAGAACTCCTCATTCTCTCTGGTGGCTGCGACATCTCACGCAAACGGACCTGGCGCTGCACATTCAGCACAGCCAATAATTTAGAACATACATCAAATAATGCTTCATTATTTATACGTTTTATTTCAAGTGCTTGTGTGACTGTGCAGTAAAGTGGAGAAAGTGGGGGCTGGGAGGGGGAAATGGTTTTATTACATTTCCGTTCTCCGCTAAGTGGATAACTTTCAAACCTGAACCACAACATCCCCCCGCCTCGTCCCCTCCCTGCCTCGCCTCACTTGAAACTTGTTTTCAGTTGCCCACTGTTACATGAGTGGCTGTTGCAACAGCAGCACATCAAAACGCAAGAGCAGCCTCTTTAAACTGAAAACGTTCCGGGCAGCTGTACATTTTGGTATTCCATGAGATAGTATCTCTCAGCTTTTTCCTTATAAGATGAGAGACTCGAAACCATGGAGGTGTGGAATGAATTTGATGACATACATCCTGGGACAGGGTCTTATGTCTCCTATATTGACAGCGATATAAACAACAACAAACTCATTCTAAGTTACCCCTGTGGTGGTCAAAGGTGAAGTGCACGTACGACATGGGCTGAGGCCTCACCCCAGGTACAAATTCCAACCCGGGCCATTTCCTGCAAGTCAACAACCTCGCTCCTACGTTTCCTGTAACGCTTCACTATCTAGCTCATCAAAACCGAAGTGCTTGTAACTGAACAATATTTTGGAACCCTCAGTAACCGGCTTTATGTAAATTCCCTTTGTTCAAACAAACTCTTCAGCCCAAAGAGGAAAACAGCGACAAGCCCACACAAGACTGACTGCATAGCCAAACTCTAATCGGGATAACCATTCTTCCAAAGGTGGAATTTTGCAGTAACAACTGGTGAACAGAGAGGAGGAGGATACCATAGCCAGGGAGCCATTCCTAGCTTGTTTACTCTGGCATCCGAGCTCAAAATAACTTTCCCACAGCGAAGGACAGCCACAAAAGGAGCGTGGGCCAGTGTCCAGAGGCCAGGGGGGCGAGGGTTGAGGGCACGCACATGTTCTCCTCTTGTTTGGTTTGACGTTTTTCAGTTGAAGTTGTGGGCCTTTGAATTTGTCCTGCGTGAGACCTGTGAGGCAAATGGCCCAGAACGTTCTGCTGACCGCGTTTCAAACCTTTGTTGAAGAAACGGATGTCTAATTGACTACAAAATATGAAATGTTTTCAAATGTTCGCGCTTTTCTGAGTGTCTACTGCTAGATCCAGAGACACCGTGAGACTGAAGAGCAATCCCCATGGTTCCTTATGTTCTGCTACCATGGTTCCTCATGTTCTGCTACCATGGTTCCTCATGTCTGCTACCATGGTTCCCTGCAGCACACCAGGGGCTCCTCACCCTCCACAACAGAAACCTCAAGAACAACACACTGTTTTTAAACTCTGGGTTAAACTGTGTTGAATTCATGGAAGTCAAGGAAGATGTTCAATGTCACTAAAACCAAGCTTCTACCTGTGGTTGTATGGTGGAGAAGGGTTCCACTCTAATTGTTGTTCTCCATGTGGTGTTCACTGGAATAAAGTAAAGACTGTGAAGTGTTCAGTATAAGATGTTTCTGTGCTTATTCAGTGTTTATTTTCTGGAACAGTGAGATTACGCGTGAATGTGGAATGTGGATGTGAGTGCTAGTACATCTATAACAAACCTGATGGAAGCTATCAGCTGCTAAATAAACAACCAGGAGCCAATTTGCATTTCCTGTTTAGTCCGTGTAAATATTGATACAAGGGGTGTTTAACAACAAATTCTATTTGCTTACTCAACGTCAAGACGCAAACTCACTTCACTCACTTCGATTCAGTAACAGCAATTCTGTTTGCTTCTTCCACACTCTGTCCATGTGAAGTAAAGCTGCTCACACTTGAGTGGCCGGCAGAAGCAGAAGGCCTGAAATCTGTCCATCCTTGAACAGGCTCCAGCCACCATCAGGACTGAAACCTCACAGGTAGTCATTCAATGGGCTTGTATAGAGATGTATCTGAGCACAGATAATGTGTATTGATCAGCGAAGAATGTACCTTTATTGTGCCTGAATAGATTATTCACGGGCCAGCATAAAGAGTAACACCACTTCAAAAAAAGGGAGACTGTGTAAGTAGATCCGCCTTCTATTTGGTAGGAGATTTCTGAGCTCCTTTGTAAGCGGAGGATGATTTTAAATGTGTGCCCAAGATAAACTTTCCCATTGGTCATTAATGAGGACAGCTAATACTGGAGTGACAAGTGCAATTAGTGAGAGGGGAAAAAGAGCTGTTAAATTTGTCAAAGCAGATCATCTCAACCAAGCAAACTTAAGGCTTTTTTTGGGCCTATTTTTACACCAGTCAGATCTCAGCCTTAAAGCATTTTTAAAAGCAGAGTTGAGAGGGAAAATCTTGTCAAAATCCTTCACTCACCCC